>JAJMLQ010000151.1:0-116809 GCA_030569715.1 Williopsis samutprakarnensis
AGAGAGAGAGAGAAAACACAACATTCAAATGTTTATCTAATGACGAAATCGCCAACGCTGGTGATGTACTTTACCCCCTTGTATGGGTTGACATTAAGGCCACTTACCTTCACAGATGAGACACGGAGTCCACTAGGAAGAGCACCTTTCATCGTGTAATCCAAAGAAATGGTCTTTGGCCAATGAGGTATAGGCAGAGCAGAGTCATCGTCCTCCTCTTCTTTAGATTTCGGGCTCGAGTCTGGCACCTCTACAACGCCTCGAAGTAAAGCATTGGTCCCAAGGGACATCTCTGTATCGAAAACCCATTCAAACGTTCCCTGGGATTTTGTTTGTAGATCTCCATGGCTCAACCTAAGGATCTTCACATTGGCACCGGTTTCTGTTGAGATTGTGATCTTCAAGTTGTCCACTTTAGACACGTTCCTCAACATGCTAATCTTGACACCGATTTCAAATTCATTCTTCTTCACTCCCAATCCTTGTCTAAACTCAGGCATCACAACACCATAATTCCTGTGAGCTCTAGAGGAGCTGTACTGGTCGAGGTCCAATGTATATTGCATCAGGGTAGTTTTGCCGTCTGGAGGTATAAACGAGACTGTGTCTCCGTTATTTAACCACCGATCTAATCTAACACATCTGTGGAAGGACGGATTATCGAGACGATGCCCGTTCAAGTTGAAGTTAATAACAACGTCAGGGATACCACTGAGGTGAGATGTGAAATCAACCTGTCCTTCGAGGACAGCCATTTTGGTGAATAATTCTTGAGTATGTTGTTGTTGCTGCTGATATTGTCCTTTCAGCAAAGTCTTCTTTTGTCTATGATGACGAGGCGAAAGCACAACGTTGATACGTTCAGTGATATCGACAAAGAGTTCATTTTGAGTGTACTTAACGTTCGGACGTCTCCATGGGACGTTTCTTTGAATGCCGCTACCTGTGTTCTCAACAGGATGATGTGTTGAATAGTTCTTCGCCAACTGATTCGTAGTGCTCAAGATCTTAGAGGACCACGTCGATCTGAACGGAACGTACTCCCTTAACGAGTTGATATCAGTGATATATGGAGCTCCAGCTTGGACAATCTCCTGCATCAAATTACACATGATATCGTAATTGGCCTCAATGGTGAGAGTGGACAAGGCAAAGTAGTCCTGTAACACGTCTAGCCATCTATCCAAGAAGATGAGAACCATCTCTGGGTTAGTGGGTACCATCTCGTGTTCCTTAGTAGAGTGCTGTAGGGACTCCACGGTGGATTCGTCATCATCTCTAAGCGTTTGTAACTTCAGTTGCTTTGGATCTGAAGAACGTACAAAAGCCAGCGCATTAACACGGCCCTTTGACACCTTCACGACGGAATGAGTGACAGAAACCTGGATCACTGGCGATTCCACAGCCTGTGATGAGCCCTTCATGAGCGATAACATCGTGGAAAACGACGGTGCGCTGGGAAACGTTGGATACTCGAATATCAAAGCACTGGGACATTAGTCAGTATAAGATGGGCCAATCAGGAGCATCAAAAACGCTCATGAACTTACTCTCGTTCATCAGATAGGTAGAGACCTTCAATGGTGGCCATTTCAGTGCTCTTACTGAGTATAAAATGCCAATAATGGATCAAAGAAACTGTGTGTAAATCAGGTTTATTCCCCTTCCCCTTTTGTACAAGGTTATAGCTTGTTTATGTATGATATCGGCGTTTTAAATTTAAACTGAACGCTGGGCAGGCGATGTGAGAATTATAGCGTAGTGGAAAAGTTTGCCCTCGGCCTGTCTACGGTAGATTTTTACTGGGCTTGAGGTTGTTGGGAGTTGTGGCGTAAATTTCAGCACGGGATATAGGCTGGGGTTGTGGCCGTGGTTGGTTGTGGCCGTAGTGGTCGTGGTGGCCGGGCCGCGACGACGCGAGGGTGCGTAAAAGTCAGCACTAACAAATTTAGGCTGTCTACGTACAACGATAATGTATCAGTACGATGGTGTATTAGTACGACGACAATGACAATGATCATACTTCAGTGCTTCTTGACGACTCCAGAGGCATCAGCAGCTGCAAGGATATATTTCTTATAGTCGTAGATGGTTCCATCAAACTTCTTCACGGTTCCATTCTCACTAACCCAGATCTCGTTACATACGCTGTCAATCACTGCAACGTCATGGGAAACCATGAGGACACCACCTTTGAAGTTCTTGAGGGCATAGCTAAGGGCATCGAGACCCGCAGTATCCAAGTGATTAGAAGGCTCATCCATGATGAGGATGTGTGGGTTGTTGAGGCAGAGAGAGGCAAAGGCAACACGGGACTTTTGACCACCAGAGAGCAATTGCATCTTTTGGAGACCCAAAGTACCAGTGATACCGAATGAACCCAGATGTCTTCTATACTCTTCATCTGTCTTACCTGGGAAGGCCTTTGACATCCAATCAACAGCAGACGTTGTTAGATCCATGGAATCCACGTGATGCTGAGCAAAATAGCCAATTCTCAAACGAGGGTTCTTACTAACATAACCCTTTAGAGGTCTTAACTTCTCCATCAGAACTTTTAAGAGTGTAGTCTTACCACAACCGTTAGCACCGACAAGTGCAATACGTGAATCCATTTGGATATCAAGATCAACGTTCTGTAAGAGCAAATCATCAGGGTTATAGCCAAATGAAACTTCTTGTAATCTGATGATTGGTGGTGACAGTACATCTGGATCTGGGAACTTGAAAGTAATCACCTTATCCTCCTCTGGAGGTTGTAACACAGGTAGTTTCTCCAACTTTTTGATTCTCGACTGTGCTTCAGATGACTTCGCAGCATTGTACCTGTATTTATCGATAAAGGTTTGCAGATGCTGTCTATATGCCATTTGGTTCTCATATTCACGCATTTCGTTCTTATGTCTCTCCTCTCTTGTATTGTAGAAGCTATCGAAATCTTGACCTCTGTAGTAATCCAATCTTTCAGAGTGTTGATGGATGATGTCAGTGGCAACTTCGTTTAAGAAGGCACGGTCATGCGAAACCACCAACACAGTAGCTGGATAAGTCTGTAAGTAGTTTGCCAAAAATGTAATGGATGGAACATCCAACATATTGGAAGGTTCATCCAATAGCAACAGATCAGGTTTACAGAAAAGTGCTCTTGCCAATGACAATCTCATTCTCCAACCACCAGAGAAGGAATTCGTTGGTTTCTGTTGCGATTCCTTTGTAAAACCGAGACCAAAGAGAATGGAAGCTGCTCTGGCCTCTGCCTTATCGGATTCCATTTCAACCAACTTCTCTTCAATCTCTTGAAGATGGGTTTCTAAATCATCACGTTCATTATCCAATTTTTTAACCTCCAAACTATCTTCATCGAATTCCTTCTTCAACTCTTCAATCTCCTGAATTCTATCATGGTGCTTCTTCTCCTCTGATAACAATTGCTTTCTCCAAACATCGGCGTCCAACACACTTTGAATGGCACTGATTTCAGACCCGGTGATTTCTTGTTCAACGTGAAGAATGGTGATATGCTTTGGAACGTTCAGCTCTCTTCTGGACAGTGCTCTCAACAGCGTGGACTTACCTATACCGTTTCTACCGACAAGACCGTATCTATGTCCATAACTCAACGATAAGGAGGCATCGCTCAATATTCTCTGACCATCACCAATGTATAGATCAAAAGTATCAACCTTGATATCCTTAGATTTACCAGCACCGGAGCCAAATTCGATCGGATTGATCTTCAAGAAGAATTCATCATAATTTGCATCTTCATTGGCGTTGAGCAACTTGGAAGCCTCATATTTGACAAACTTGTTTGCACGTTTAGCCACTTTGGCAGCAATCTTCTTCTCAGCTTTCTCCAATTTCTTCTTATCAACTTTAGACTCAACGTGTCTACCGGCATGCTCGATATCCCTAGATACACCTAACAGTGCAAGACTAGTGTTGATATTTCTCTTTGAAGCGTGGTTCTTCAACAGGTTCACATCCAGTAGCCTCTTTGAAGTATCACCAGTCAGCTCCAACTTAGCCTGGTTCGATTTCAACTCCTCCAATAGCTTCGCAGACACAGACTGTGCCAGTTTATCAACTTTTGCAGCGTCACCACCAGCATTCTTCAACAAGTCCGATATGAAACCAACTTCCTCTTCAACGTCTAACTGCTGTGCAAAGACAGAATCCTCCGTTGCCTGATGGATGTTATTGATGTAACCGACAGCGTAGTCTGCAACAACAGGGTCAATGGACGGAACCGCCTGGCGTACTTGAAGCCCGATATTCGACATTTCCGCTTCAATTTTTTGATACAATTGGTGCTTTTATTACCAACTCTGGGTTGTAGAAGTTGAAGTTGAAGTTGATGTTGAAGTTCACCGAGGCCGTGGGCCAAACCGAAAAGAAGCCAAAAAAAAAGAGAATTAGAGTTTCAAAAAGGAAATTGGTGTCCGGGTGTGCGAATATTTCCTGATTCAGAAGCCCCTTCATAAGAGGAAATAGTCGCGAACTCCCTTCATTGATAAATTCATCAGTTCCCGATGGCGCTTATTCCCTCTATGAACAGCTTCACTAACTACTTTAGAAAACACGATCTAGGGACCTGTTCTGATAGAAATGGGGTTATTCTCTTCATCCTCCGAAGCCGCGACTGTTGCGCCAAATCGTTCGAAGCGTCAGGTGTGTTGGGATGCCCGTGACGAGTACCTCAACTGTTTGGAGAGGAACAAGGTTCTCAACCCATTTGAGGATAAGTATTCCAGCGTTATAAAGAAGGAATGCTCTAAACAGGAGAAGGAATTCGAATCCAAATGTGTCAAGAGCTGGGTGCACTACTTCAAGGAGAAGTACGTTGTTGACTTGAAGAGGGAGAGATTCCTCAAGGATATGGAAGAGCAAGGCGGTCAACAACTACCCTTCCCAATTGATAAAAAATGACTTTTGGTATAGTCAACAAAGTAACACCTGTACATAGCTCATATATATACCAATTCCACTACAACTTTTACCTGGATTTACAGTGATGTCATAAAAGTAAAACAACCGTAAATTAATCTCAAACGCGTTAAAAAAGGAAGACAGAGTCACAGTGGAAGAGATCAAGAAAGAGGCCATAGAACACACATGGACATGATAAAAAAGAGGTTGTAATGGTGAAGAGGGAGTAGAGCCAACAAAAGGAACAAGGAGCAAAGAAGCAGGGAGCATAATTAATGATACAGAATACAACAATGCATGTGTGATGGTGAGAGGCAAAAAAAAATAAATGCAGCCAATGATACAAATCATCAGAGCAAAGTGGTCAAGTTAAAAGAGAACAAGAACAAGACGTAAAAGGTGTCAATGTCTCTCATATATGCCGGTTATTTTGCATGTGTGGATGGTCAAATTGGGTGCAATCGTAAATATCGTTTTAAACACTTGCGTACAAATCGTCAACTTCCTTCTTATTGGCCTCCAAGATCTTCTTTCTTTGCAACTTTTGAGCCGAAGTGACAAAGCCATTCTGTGGGGTCCATTCTTCATCGACAAACACCAAGCCTGCAATGATTTCAATACCAATCAAGCCTTGAGATTTGGCAGTTTCAACCATGGACTTGTGAACTTTACCAACAAATTTGGAATTTCTCAACACGTTGTGTAAATCATCAGATTCCTTTGAGATGAACTTGTTCTCCAATGCCAGCTGACGAACTGCACCTTCATTTGGAACAACAATGGCAATTGGTTTGGCATGCAAGTTGTCAGCGTAACAACAAATGTTTGCAACGTAATGGTTTGAGCGATAAACGGACTCCAACTTCTCCAATGCAATGTATTCACCGTTCAAAGTCTTCACCAAGTTCTTCTTACGGTCAATGATCTTCAATTGTCCTGTGCTTGTCCACTCACCGATATCACCAGTCATGAACCATCCTTCAGAGTTGAACGCAGCCTTTGTCTCCTCCTCGTTCTTGAAGTACTCTGGCATAACTGGATAGCCTTTAATCCAGATTTCACCTTGGTTGTTCTCAGCTTTGTAGCCGGCATCTTCAACGTCAACCAACTTAACCTGGATAGAACCAGATAGGGCACCTTGAACACCAATTTCAAACGCACCTGGTGAAACAACAGTGGTGTTAGCCACGGTTTCAGTCAATCCGTAGCCGATAAGCATTGGTGCAATCAAGTTGGTGATGAATAACTGAGTATCCTGTGATAATGGAGAACCACCGTTCAAGATGTAACGAAGACAACCACCAGTGGCAGCTTTCACCTTTTTAAATATAACGTGATCAATGACATACGTGGAACCTGGGATTTTCCAGCTCTTTGTCTTGTAGTTATAAGCAGCCCAGAACAACTTCTGCGTAAAAGCTGGTTGTTTGGCCAACTGTGAGAGAATACCCTTCTTGATGGTTTCCCAAACAGCAGCAACACCAACCATAATAGTTGGTTTGAACTCCTTCATATCACCGACACAGTTTCTCATCGACAGGTCTGATAGGGTCTTGACTGTACCATAACCAATGACACCACCCCAGTAAAAGGCAATGAGTTCAAATGCTAATTCAAAGATATGTGCCAATGGTAAGAAGGCAATGATACGATCACTTTCCAGAATCCAATTACGGTTAGCAATAAAGGAAACACCAGCAATACCTGCAACGATGTTATCGTGTCTCAGAACAACACCCTTTGGATCACCAGTGGAACCGGATGTATACATGATACAGGACAAATCAGAAGGCTTTGGCAAAGTGGTTTGAATATCTTTGGCCTCTTTACCCATGGCAACCACCTCGTCGTACGAAACAATCTTGATATCTGGGCGAACTTTAAGGATTTCATCGTATCCCTTCTTAGCATTGGAGTACAACTCTCCATTCTGTCTCTTGTCATTTGGATCAATCTTTTCAGAATGGATAATAAACTTGACATTTGTAGCCGTTTGTAATGGCTTAACCAAGTTCAACAAGAGAGAGTTGTCAGTGAAGATGGCAGCGGATTCTGTTTGAACCAAAGAATGGGTCAAACCTTTCTCACCCAAGGTATCGTATGCCGTGACAACAGCAATGGCCTGTGTCTGAGCAGCCATAAATGTCTTCATCCACTTGTGCGAGGTGGCAGCAAAGATGTGAAGCTTATCGGTGTTTCCTGGCTTCAATCCGAGTTTCACCAACCCACGGCCATAATCATGGGCCAATCCAAACACCTCCTTATAAGTTTGATACTTGTAACCCGAGAGTTCATAGTAAAACCACGTCTTTTCAACCTCAACCTCATCACCGTCCACAACTTTCTTAACCATTTTCTTCTCCTTGTGGATGTCAATCACATCTCTGAACCCCATACACTTACGGTTACCACCTCTTTCAAAAACCTCCGTGAGGAATTCGTAAACAGTGTTACATTTCAAGCCAAGTGGTCTCTTGATCGGCTCTTTATTCTTCAAGTCCCCATTAACACGAGGAGCAGTCTCGCCCTTACGGGCCTCACCAATTGGAACGTTAACTAGACGGGCCATGGTGTTCAAAACTATTCAAATTGCTTCAATGTTTTCTTCTTTACCAGATACCTTGTCTATACAGAACAGGGGGTAGGAAACTAAACAAAAAGAGAAAGTGAAGAGGAGAGGAAACGAGACACAAGAGAGGAAAATTATCTGTGAAACTTCGGCAATTTGATGATCAAAGGCTGACGCAGGCGAGGACCAGCGACAAAATAGAGAGAAAAAAAAGAAAAGAAATGGAAGCTTCCGCCTGCGCATTTCTGCCTAGAGCTCGGACAATAAGCAGACAAACAAAAAAAAAAGACAAATGCTCACGCAGACAACAGGACAGGTCCTAACAGGACAGATTAGTCGTGTCTACGAGGTACAGCAGGGCACAGCATCAAGGAGACAAACTCCACGATACAATTTTTTGGTCACAATGGAAGCCTAAAGGGAGTCCTAGAGACGGTTCAGCCGAGGCGTTGGGCTACTGTGTGGGAGAGGTCTATTTCTGTTTGACGGTTTAGGAGGAGGGACTGTTCGCCTGTTGGAGTCGAAGCGGATGGGCCCAGAAGCCAACGGCCTATACGCGTTCAGCGCCTGTGTGGTGAAAGCAACCTTGGCTGAAGGGTTTGCGCAACGTCATTGTTTCCATGACCTGTGGGGGTTGACAGTGGCCTCTTGGTGAATTTTTCTTACGTTGAACGTCGCACGAGGTTGTATGAGACCTTATTGAGGTGTCAGGAGTATTCCAGTCAGTGGATCTTTCCCTCTTAGTCTGTTCATTGCTGGAGTAATAGCGCAGCGATGATGGCATTTTGGACGCGCGCCATCCGCTGCTGTGCGCTTAGATCCTCTGTGCGTGTCCCTAACAAGAGCGCTACAACAGCGCAAAAAGTTTTTTTGACACAAAACCTTTCGGGGTTCCACACCCTCACTGACACAAACTTTCAACATCACAGAGAAAATGTAAACATGACAAGGATTACAAACACGGTAGCTAAAAAATATACACACACACAGCGTAAAGCCAACTTTAGAAAGGAGTACCAAGAGAGTGGAGGACAAAGGTAAGTGTGGGGTGAAGGAGGAGTTTCTCCTCAACTGGTGATGTCATGAAGCCTATAGGGACATAGCAGGGAAATCACTGGAAGACCACGCTACAACAGGTGGAAGCGAGCGCAAATGGTACGTTGTTGGAATTATAAACGAGCTAAGAGAAATAAGGTGGTGAGCCTGTTTGAAATTCTGAGACAAATCAACTGTGAATTTTACATGTTGTGTTTATGATTCGGTTTTCAACAGGACGAGGAGTGGGTTCTTATTTTTTTGTCCTGACACTGAGTAAAGTTTTTGTTGGGTAATACCGATCTTGGCATTATTCACTGTACCCAACAAAAAAACACCTGCAGATACGCACACCAGGGGACATCAGTGATCTCGGGAGGAACGACGGTCCCAAAGTGGGCAAGAGCCGTCGGACTTTTCCCCAGGATCGGTAGAGACCACACCTCAACACCTGAACACCAAACATCCGAACACATGAAAATCCCAACATCCGAACATCCACAAACACCCACAAACACCCAACGTTGGCCACGGGAAAAATCCCAACGCTATTAAAAAATGCACGGTGGTGGGCCACATGCGCAACCTGCAACACCGGGCTCTCAGTCACAATTAAAAACAGAGGTTGTGTCTGTTGATTTATCTCACTGTTAAAAACCATTTGATTTATTATTGTTGTTGTTTTTTAGCTCGCTGTTGTTGCTGTTGCTGTTCCCTTTGACCAAACTGGTTAAAAATCACCTTTTAATCATCACGCGTTGCACTTTTTTGGATGCGTCTTCGCTTCTCTCCAGAGTTTTGACAAGGTGTCAACGGCCAAGCTTACGAAAGCAGTGTTTGAGAAGAGAAACAATGTCATATCTCAAGCTGAACAATCTGATAAAGACGGTACAAACGTTGGCGTCCGGCGTCATTTCTAGAAGCTCCACCTCGTTGTCGTGCTCGAAACCACCACCATCATCATCATCAACAACGTCCAATACAAGTGCCAAAAATCCACATGGCTATAAGAGGCCTACGGCACCAACAGCTCTACCTCTGCACAAGATCATCACGACGAAGTTGTTCCCCATGAGTGCCAGTGAATCCTTTCAACATTGGAAGTCGAGACATCTCTTGGATGATGCGCAATGGGACCTTTTACAGCTCTTGTCACTACCAAACAGAGACTTGGAAGTTGTCAAGACTGATATAGGAAGAGGAAACACCATGAATGAAGTGTGTATAACACCAAGGAATGTTTCAAATTCTACGAAGCTGAACCATTTTGTTCTGATACATGGATATGGGGCAGGCCTGGGATTCTTCTTGAAGAACTTTGAAGCCATCTCTCAAAACGATAACTGGTGCATCCATGCCTTAGATTTACCCGGTTATGGTTGTTCTTCACGGCCAGCTTTTGACAAATCCATCCCATTGGAGAACTATTTCATAGACTCCCTCGAGAAGTGGAGGATTGCGAGAAACATCGATTCGATGTTGATGTGCTCCCACTCTCTGGGTGCGTATCTCTCGGTGTTATACACAATGAAGTACCCCAACGCCGTGAAGAAGTTGCTTTGTATATCACCTGCTGGGATATATAGACCACCACAGCCTCCCGGTGAGATTCCAGCATGGTTTGACTGGCTCTGGGAACAGAACGTGTCACCATTCTCCCTCGTGAGAAACTCTGGGCCATTTGGTAGCATGATTACATCGGGTTGGACTTCCCGTAGATTCGCCAAACTGACACAGGAAGAACGTGAAAAGCTTCACAGGTATACCTATGCCATCTTCAATGCCAGAGGCTCAGGTGAATACTACATGCCTCAGATCCTCGGTGCAGGGGCCGTGGCTAAAGTCCCACTGGTGGATAAGATCCATAACGCCAGCTGTGACATTGCATGGGTTTATGGTGACGACGATTGGATGCCGAAGGAAGGAGGAGTTGAATGCTCAAAGATCATCAACTCACAAACTTGCCATAGCTCTGAGTTCCTGGTTATGGAGAACTGCGGTCACCATATATACCTGGATAACTACCCAAAGTTCAACGAATACGTGCTTTCTGAGATGAAAAGATACGAAGAGAAATATTCAAGCCGTTAGCGACATATTAAAACACTACACACATATATATATATATACATTACACTCTAGACATCTACAACTTAATAACATGTGCTTCTCCATATTGACGCCTATAACAAGACTAGCTGCGCTTTACGTTTACCAACGCTTTGATCCAATATCGATTTAACCTCGACTTTGACCTGGTCAAACACTGCAACGGTTCTCTGATGGCTCCCGTCCTGCGTGGTGAATGTCAACTGATACTTGTCCTCTTCAAAGATGACACTCTCAGTGTGGGACGTCAAATCATCAAGTTTGATCAGACTCTCAACACCAAACTTTGGAACGAGGACAACAACACCGTTACTGAACACTCTAATGACATATCCAGTCTCCACACTCTCATTGTTTTTCATAACTTGGCCAACGTAGTATTCGATACTGGATCTTCCAGCAAACTGTGCATTTCTATGCCTCTTGTTCAGATTCTTGCAAATGGTTTCCATCTTGGACTTGTCACGGTGTCCAAGGTCCAAAGGTTCGTAGCCAATGGCACCAGCCAGCTGACGGTGGGCAACGACATCACAGTACCGACGAATTGGCGAGGTGAAGTGGGTGTAGATGTCCACTGCAAGACCATAGTGTCTAAACTCAGGGTATCCATACGAGCCAGAAGAGAAGTACTCCGCAGCAGTCATTGCACGTGTGGACATGATACGCAACAGTGTGTTGAAGTACTCGTCATTTGGATCGACACAACGGTCCAGGGAGTCTGCAAGTGCCTTTGACGACTCGATGGAGATGGACATGTTTTTACGCACTCTCAGCATATCGTTCAGCTTTTCGAAATTGGTTGCTGGTGGTGAGTTGTGACGACGTAGCATTGCAGTTTGAGGGTATTCGGAGTAGATCTTACGAGCAACAGAGATGTTGGCCAAAAGCATGAACTCTTCAACGAGAGAGTTGGTCTCAAAGAGCTTCTTGATTTCCACCTCACCAGGATCAGAGGTTTCGCTATCCATATGGACCTTCACCTCAGGAGATGCCAAGTTCAAAGCACCAGCATCCAATCTCTTCTGCTTCAACTTCTTCGAAAGCTTTAGAAGTGCTCTCATCCCCTTTGTCAAATCATCTTGCTGAGATTCATCGTCGATACGCAACTGTGCTTGTTCGTACGAAAACGCCTCACGAGACTTGATGATGGACTTGTTAAATTCGACATTCACAATGTTGGCATCATCGTCCAGCTCCCAAATACAACTGAAAGAGAACCTCTCCACGTACGGTTTCAAGGAACATAGATCAGTACCCAACAACATTGGAAGCATATCGATTCTCTTGTCAACGAGATACACAGAGGTGGCTCTTGAGGCACCTTCCGCATCCAGTGCTGTACCTGGTTTTACAAAATGTGTAACATCAGCAATGTGCACACCAACTTCCCAATTACCGTTCGGTAATTGTTGTGCATGGAGGGCATCATCGATATCAACACAACCCGGAGGGTCGATGCTGCAAACCAGCTTATCCCTAAAGTCCTTTCTCTTTGGCAGTAGAGGATCCTTTCGCAACACTTCTACGTCTTGAAGGTCTTGAGGAACAACCCAATCGTGTCCTTCTGGTGGGAGACAATCCAACACGGACTTCGAGAATGGTCTATATTCAACATCGTGTTCCAACAGAAGGGCCTCCGTCTCGGCTTCAACTGATTCTGATTCACCTAGACATTTGACGAAATGTCCCTCTGGGTGATTCGAAGTCGTTGGCCAGGAGTCAATGGCAACAACAATCTTTTGTCCCAACAGTTCATTTGCTCGACGAGTTCTAATACGTACTCTTGGTAGAGTTCTATCCATCAATTTGACAAAGCACGACTTTGCCGAGTTAGAGGTACTCTGCGAGACAGAATTCTGAACGATTTGTCCCACGTAGAGTCTCCATGATCTCTTTACAATTCCAACAACACGGCCTGTTGGTTGCACCTCTGACGAGTCATTCTGAGTATCGATAGCGTCTTGTGTTAACAAGCGACGTTCCCTATCGGAGATCTGGGTATCCTCGTTGTTTGGATCTTCATTTGTATTGAGCTTCTCATCGTCAATGATCATCGTCGAAGGCTTTTTCCATTGCGACTTAGGCAGAAGCTCCACAACGACTTGGTCTCCGTTAAAGGCTCTGTTGAGGTTTGTAGAGCCAATGAGCAACAGTGGCTTTGGTAATGAAGCCACCTTAATTTCACCTTCCAAGAAGTTATACGACGAAATGTTGACGCTTCCTTGGTAGAGCGTACCGTTCTTGAGCCCACCAAGTATACGTGAGGTTGTATAGTGGTTTTCGAAGAAGTGTTCAACTTTCTCTCTCTGCTTGAATTCTTCAGTAGGGATCAAGTCTCTCAGTTCTGAGCAGTTTGGATGAAGTTCAACATACTCGTGCAAGTTCTTTGTCGTGATATTATTGCTAACTGCGCTCTCCTTGTTCAATCTGTCGTTAGTGACGAGGACAATGTTAATGCCAGAAGGTTGTAAATGGTGCTGATACCACGTACAGAGCTGACGTATAGCCCTGTCATTTCTATCGTTTATGGATTCGGAATCCAGCCTCTTAACGTAGGTCTCTTCACAAAATTCGTTGTGGAACACGATGAACCTCTTGTCATTATCCTGGCATAGGGTTCTGATTCTGTTATAGATTGGGAAACTCTTATTACGCACTTCATCGAGAACAGTCTGTGGTACAATCACGTCAAAGAAGATCTGGTTGTTCTCAAGCAGGTCAATGGCCTGGAGGATGATATTTGTATCGACAACAACGTAATGACGGCCAACCTCTTTCAAGTCCAGGGGCCCAGGGCTCAAGATGAACTTTGGCAGCTGACCATTGGCGTCTGGAGCAACAAGCTCACCACATTTCTGGCATGCCCTTGAGAGACATGGAATATCGTTTCTCAGATAGTGTTCCCTAACAATCTTTGAAGCATTTCCGTTTCTTGACCTCACAAACACCTTTGAAGTCACAGTGAGACCTTCGCTTAGTCTCTTCTTACCGACAAGGGGACTGGCCATTTCTGAGATGAGAGCGTTTGATGACGTTTGTCTGTGTCCGCTTGTTTTGTATGTGGACGAGAACCTCATCTCTTTGCCTAACGCTGTGAAAAAAGTACGTGGGCAAAAAAATTTGTCCTTTGGGAATTGTAAGCATGATTAGTCAGCAGATGGTGAGGTGCTTAGTAAGTGGTAGGTGTACGCATTGTGGTGTACGGATGACGATGAAATTACGTAGGATTTATGTATGGTCTCTACTTTGCAGACGGGGACATCAGGGACAGGACATTAGAGACAGGACATTAGAGACGGGACATTAGAGACGGGACATTAGAGACGGGACATCAGGGACAGAACATCAAGGACAGAACATCAGGGACAGAACATCAAGGACAGAACATCTGGGGAAAGCAAGTAGTAAGAAGATGGACATCGACGGCCAAGTTTGTTGTAGTTGTCTTCACTCTCAGATCCCAGAATTTTGGGTACTCTGAGAATAAGTTATGGAACGCAAAACTTACACTGTTATGTAGTTGTTTACACAATCTATTCAATCACCGCATTGTCACGTCGCTAGGCACGCACTCGATGATTTAAGCCATACCTGAGAAGTTATCAGACTGACGTATTTAGCAGTCGTAGATGGTGGATTCGGGTCGCACTCCACATGCATCATGTTCCAAGTAAGCGGGCATGGAATGCTGCACTGAGCACGTATAAGTAGCTTCCCAATTGAGAAATTCACCTCCAGTTTGAGTAACGTTGAGGCATGAACTCTTAAACACACACTCCTGGGATCATGTATCGTGTATAAAATCCCCTCAAAAAACACAAACAAGTATCCAAAAGAGGAAAGTTACGCTTTGCCATGAACCTGAGTGTTACTGTGGTTTGCAAGTATAGTAAATAAACGCAGAGTGTGAGTCTAGCCAAATCTTTAGGTAGATTAGCACCAGCACCTGTGGCATCGGAAGTCATCGTTGTCATGATAGGCTCCTTTTTTTACGACTCGACTTATATATACAAACTCATATGGACGCCATCCACATTTACCCACCCAACAACTTTATATCATCCTGTTGCCTGAATTATGAATTTAATCTGTAAAATGTCTTGATAATTGCCGTATTACCACAGTAAATTGGAATATTGATATCTGTGTCCGGTGACTGAATGCAGTTTTAGTGTGCTTGAAATACAGACGTCTGTAGGATCATCATGATCACCAATATCTCGTACAAAATATGCAGACGCAGATTTGCACCCCATAAAAAGAAACCTCACCTATTAACCAATAATTTAGCGCTCTGGTCTCGAGCGACTCAAAGATCTCTCCCAAAACCACCTAAGAGCTAGCTAGTGTTTGCTAAAAAATAAACAAACCTACCCACGTTAAAATTAGACCTGATGGGCTCTTGTACGGTGGGTCCAGTGGCTATTCATGGCGCACCACAGAACAAAGTTCATAAAAGTCAATTTGAAACGTGATCGTCGACTAAGAGGCATACACCCTTTGATCCTCAATTATCCATCCATATGGCGTTTGTTTTGTCAATCTACATATATGTAATGTAAGGGAAACAAAGCGTCGCGTCATAAAAGAGTGTTTCACCTTCCAGCCTTCAGACTTACACAATCACCCAGATGAGGTTATTGACGCGTATAACGTGGAAAAACACACAAGCAAGGGCGATCTAGACCATCGTCTCTATAGTCGAGTGGATTGTTTCTATAACTTTAGTTTCACCAACCCTACTACCATTGCAGTTTAGGCAGAAAGAGTCGTCCAAGGAATGTTCTGCTCTGGGCTCAAAATTCAACAAAAGCATCCCAATTTAGATACGTAACTCCACAGTATTTAACAGAGAACGGACCTCAGACATTGAAACTTGAGAACGTGTAGCAGGCACTCTAACCATTCGAGAATTCCGTGGTCTTAGTCTTGGCTGGTTCTCCCTTCAGGCGTGACGAAGCACAGCATGGTGACTTAAAGGCTAAAGCCTGATTTGCCCTTCTTCGTACAATGGTGGCATGGTCCTGCATACAGAGCAAAACACCACTTTGGAATCTTGTTGGAAGGGAGGAGGTTTTAGCCATAGAATTACTTCGTTTACGCGTCAAAAATAGCCAACCAAAGCACATATTCCTCGATGCATGAAGTGACATGGTTCGAAGAGTTGTTATTGACTTGGTAAGGCAAACCAGGTTCACTCTCTCCGTCCTAGTTCAGCTATAAAATCGGCTCCATATTCCATGTTTCTTTCGCATTGGCTTGTGCATCTCTGTAACTTCATCACGCACTCGTTCGACTAGTTAATCTACAGAAAATGCAATACTCTTCTATCTTTATCTCTTTGGCCATGGCAGCCACTGCTTTGGCTGAATCTGAGACTTTCGGCTTAGTTCTCATCAGATCTGGTGCTAGTTACCAAAACGCCCCAGTCAGCATCGTCGCCGGTAAGCTCCAGGCAGACACCCAAACCCAAAACTTGGTCAACGCTAAGATCGAGGACGATGGTAAGTTGAACTTGGGTGCTGAGGGTGTCTATGCCGTTGTCCAAGATGACGGTATCTACTCTGGCTCTGATGCCTCCACTGTATTCTCCATCGCTGACGGTTACTTGCTCTACAACGGTGCTGGTTTCTCTCTTGACGAGGACTACAACGTCTTGGCTGGTACTGAGGGTCCAAACCCAGTTGCTATCAGAGCTTCTCTTTCTGACGGTTCCACTGCTGCTGACTTCACCCCAGGCGAGGAAGAGTCCTCTGAGGAAGAATCCTCTGAGGAGCCAGAATCCACCACCTCTGTTGCTGAAGAGGAAACCTCCACCACTGTCGTTGTGCAAACTGCTGAGAACGGTGTTTCTAAGATTGGTGCTGGTGCTGGTGCCATTGCCATTGTTGCTGCCTTACTGTTCTAAGCTTAGAGCTAACAATTGGCATTTAAAGGCTCGGGCATTATGGGCACTGGTTAGGATAGGGCCTTAATATATGGAAATTCTATTATAATCGCTATTTGTAAAGCAGACGAAAGTGTGTATGTAATAAGTAAAAAACAACTGATGAATAAAGAGGCAGCATAACAAGCAACTACTGGCTTGAACAAAAAAGTCTTAGAGGAATTATATTAACACGAATCTTGAAGCTCTATTACCAGTGTACATGCTTGCTTTGTCTTCCAGCGTAATCAGTCATTTCTTGCAACACAGTAGGCATCTGAAACCTCAACAGCTTGATATGTACCTTGTAAGCTTGTGAGAACACGATATTCATACGAATAGATGTCATTAACAGTATGGGTTTCAACAACTTGTGACCTGGATTTGCCTCTCTTTGAAGCAACTTGTTCAGTTCTTACGTATGTCAATGAGAAAGGAGGAGTTCCTTCGAATGAGAATATGATCTCCGCTTGGTCACCTTCATGAATATCTTGAATGGTGTAGTCACCTTGTGAAACCTCAACAGATGGGATAGGATGAACAATAATTGACAGTCTCTCCTCCTTGTCCCTGTTTTCAGGGAGAGTGAAGTTCACAACACAGTTAGATGCAGAGTCTTTCAACGACTTGATGGAAATGGTACCAGGTTCAGCAGCCAATCTGGAGAATTGTGACGATGTTTCAGTAGCCTTCAATGTGAGGTCATTGAATCCGTAGACGATTGAAAATGGAGGAGTACCAATCAATTGATATCCGATGTGGTCTCCAACACAGTAGTTAATGCTCGAATCAAGCTGGTTAATCTTTGGAGTGTCTGTGATTGAAATCGAGACGTAACCACCATCAGAGAACCCGGTTTGTATACAACCACCAGCATCAATCACCTTCACGATGCGAATCATATGGTTTCCAAGTTTAAGACCACGGTATAGGTCCTTGAGATCTGACGTAGGTGTGATCTTACTCAAAGTGATGAACTCTGACTTGGAGCTACTCTCATGTATAACTTCAAAAGTTATAGTGATTGGAACGTTGCCAGCGATATTCAATGGAATGGCTTCCAAGAGGTCCTTATCCAGAACATTTGTTGTACAAGTTCTGTAAACCTTTCTCTTGTTCTTGAATTCAGCACGAGGAGAAGGAGATACAACCTGCTTCACAACAATCTCATCCATGCTATAGTGGATCTTATCAAGATCATACTTTGAGTACAGAGCATCATAAACACCTGTTATGAAATACTTGTATTCACCAGGTTTGTCATTTGGGAATCTCAATGATGCAAATCTGGTTGCAACTGATAGTGACTTTGATGATCTTGCTCCACTTGGATTAAGAACAGTGTATTCAACAACAAATGGTGCCGAACCATGTAGAACTAAATCGACAGAACTATCATTCATTTGGCACACGCTGTGCTTTTCAAACACATTGGTTTTAATAGATTTGACATCTGAGTGTTCGCTGATAGAAACTGATGGGATTGGATGGTATTCCACAACATAGCTATCGGTATCACTGACAATTCCTCGACATGATGAGTCCTTTACTGATTTCAACTTGTATGTACCAGCCTCTGAAACAGTAAGGTGGCCCTTGTGTGCACTATGGAAGTGCTTTTTCTTTGAGGATACAAACAAACCTTCGGAATTATAGAAATCAAAATCCACATCAAATGGTCCTTCACCCAGCAATCTTAATGGGACATCCGTGCTCTCTCCTCTTTTGATTTTGATCTTATTATGGTCTTGTCCCACCCCAAACCCAACAGATGGAACCTCACGTCTCACCGCAACTTTTGCATCAGCACCAGTCAAACTAACAAGACAACCAGAGTTGTCCTTCACAGAAGTGAGTGACACTATGTACTCTCCACCAACTTTGAATGCAGGAGTCTCGATTTCATATGAATCACCCTTGATATCTTTAACAGTGTAAGGGATTCTCTTATTGGACTGTGTTTCAATTACATCGTACTCCAGCATGAAAGGAGCTTCACCTTTAAGCTGAACAGGGATTCTTACACTAGAACCAAGACACAGAGTACCACGATTTTGATACTGTTTGATCTCCGCACTCGGCTTGACTCTCATTGAAGTAGTGAATGTATAATCGCGTGCTGGTTGTAATTCGATTGGATCGGAGTATAAGGAGTCAACAAGCTTGTTGAAAGCAATCTCATAGTTCCCTTCAACGGATGGCTCATAGTTGAAGCGGAATCTTGTACCTTGTGATGTCAACGTCGTTGAATGCGTGCTTACCCTCTTACTGTTCTCAATTTGGTAAACGGTTTGTTGTAATTTGAACGGTGGTGTACCGACAAATGCCATATCGAAAACAAGACCCACTTGACCAACACACGAATCCTGAATCGGTTGAGATTCAATCGTCAACTCTGGAACAACAGGCAATGAGATTGAAACTGATGAGCGACCACTAATGATCGAACGGCAATGCTTAGACTTGACAGACACCAAAGTGTAAGTTCCTGGTTTCTGCACAGGATATTCATCTCTGTCGTCCTTGAACAAATAAGTAAACAATTCCACCTCTGATTCGTCATCACTAACATATTTGATTTGAGCCTCGAATGGGGCAGAGTCACCTGGGAAGTGATCAATTGCAAGACGTATGGATCTTTTCGTCTTGGTATTTCTATTAACTCTTTCCTCAAGGTGAACTCTTGGTAAATCATGCGAGTAGAAGCCCTGCATGAGATTGTACTGATTGAACAACTCAGAGTCATCGTTCAAAGTGCTTGTAAAATTAACCAGGTTCCCAAGTCCATCTGTAATCTCTTCGATTTTGAAGCTATAGTCTCCAATTTCATTAACTGGACTGTCAAAGTCGATCTCCACGGTTCTTGATGTTGCCCATTTGAGATCAGAGAGATGCTCCTTAGAGAGAACCTTTTCATTTGAGTAACCAAGAAGCGGGCTTTGGAAGAATTCAGGTTGAAGGCTTTGATCGCTAAACGTCTGAACATCGTTATTGATGAACTTCTTGTACTTCAACTTGAGTGGAGGAACACCTTCAACGACAAACTTCACAGAGTATGAATCTCCTTTACACTTCTCTTGTGCGAGCTCAACAAGATTGTCAATTGCTGCTGTTGGACAATTTACAACAACCAAGGGAGAATAGTACGTTCTCAAGCTCAAGAATCTCGAGTCCAAGGCTTGAACAACTTCGTATAATCCCAGCTTATTCACTGGCAAGTTGAGGTAGTTGATCATCGGTCCATATAGCGTGTCTCTTTCATACAACGCGTTGAGGGAACTCGTATCAAACCTTTTGATGTCTTTGCTCGTATAGTTCATCAATATTGGTTTATTCGTCTCAAAATCCGTGTATTTGACTTGGAGGAAGTCAATATCTGATGTTGAGTTCAATCTTATAGGTACATTGACCTGGTAGTCTGTAGCTCCTTGTGGGAGACAAAAGCTGTCGTGGAATGGGTTCAGTTGAATGGTATTTTCAGGCAATATCTTGATTGTATGGGAGCCTTTAAAGTGACTCGAAGCATCAAACACAGCACTATCCACAGTGCTCCCCAGTATAGTCAAGTCCTTGGAGTTGAACTTCTTCCAGGCAGCAAACAGAACCGAAGTGAGCGGGAAGCTCAAATCGCTAACCAGGAAGAGATTTATGAGTAACAACAGTGCAATTTGCAAGATGACAATGATCTTAGAAAAAGTCAACGATGGGATTCTGAACTCTGGGAGGAAATAGAGGAAAGTTGTCTCATAGAGAAAGTATTTCACCAAGAAGTGTAAGTGCTGATTTAGGAACCCTAACCCGATTGCACTGGAAAGAGGAATACCATTCTTGAGCAATATGACATCGTATAGCTTGTAAGACTCGATTATGGCAAAGATCGCAAGTGCAAACGATCTCTGCGACCCGATATCGAGGATTGTTGAAGGGATCCGTGTGTTGTGTGTTGTTTGTCTTTTAAGATGGTTCATACCGCCCTTCTCTACTTCATCCTTCGGAAGCCCATCTCTTGATCTACTTGTACGTCGCTGTTTGGGAAAAGTCTCCTCTATACCGGTGCTTTGGTGCAACCTTGTTGATCCGGGAGTGCCTTTGTATCCAACAGGATCTCCATACAGTTCACTAAGCCTTGATCTTCTTGATCTCTCCATTTAGCGGTTAAAGAGCAACAGTTTCTGCTGGACAGCCAATGGGTTTGTTTACCATTTCAAGTGAAAGTTGAGAAAAGTTGCACAAAAAGAAAAAATATTTGAAGCGAGAAAAATAAACAAACAAAACAGCCGAAAGAGAAAAGATGCGGTAGTGGGAAGGCGAGACTGCTTGTGTTCTCAAGCGGGGATATTGCCTACTTCGGACATTAAATACACATATCTTTTTTCTCCTTGCCTTCACACCCCGGCCGGGTTAGTCGATGAGGCCATAGACATCACCATGCACGGTTCTCATTATATAAGCGAAATCTTGATATATCCTCGTTTAAACCGCTATTGTCTATTTCGGTTTCTCGACACCTTTTACCGAGGAAAAGATCACACAGCTGTGCTAAGAAGAGCTAAGAGAACACCATGTCTTCACGGATGGACAATGCCAAAAGAGCATTGGCCAAGTATGCTAAATTCATTGGGCCTGGTATTATGGTGTCAGTTGCTTATATGGACCCGGGTAACTATTCAACGTCGGTATCTGGTGGTGCCAATTACGAATACAAGCTGTTATTTGCTGTGTTATTGTCAAACGTCTTTGCAGTCATTCTGCAAAGCCTGTGTATCAAACTTGGATCCGTCACCGGGTTGGACCTTGCTGAGAACTGTCGAAAGCACCTACCTCGTTGGCTGAACTTGACGCTCTATATCTTTGCAGAGTTGGCTATCATAGCGACTGACTTGGCCGAGGTGGTGGGGACTGCTATTGCCCTGGAAATATTGTTCAACATCCCACTGGATTATGGTGTTGCGCTCACAGTCCTCGACGTCCTACTGATTCTATTTGTATATAAACCAGAATCGAACTCGATGAGAAACGTCAGAGGTTTCGAGATCTTTGTGAGTGTCTTTGTATTCCTCACGTGTGCATGCTTTGTCATCGAGCTGTTCAAGATCGATGTTCCAGACAAGCTCCATTTGCTCAGAGGGTTCCTGCCTTCCAAAGAGCTAACAGAGCAAAAGGGAATATACCTCTCCTTGGGAATCCTCGGTGCTACAGTGATGCCCCATTCGTTGTATTTGGGCTCCTCATTGGTGAAGCCGAGATTGATGGAGTACGACATCAAGCACAACCACCAAAGAGTCGACCCTGTGAGGCCAACGCTACAGGCAATCCAGTACTGCTTAAAGTATTCGTATGCCGAGCTGATCATCTCGCTCTTCCTCATCGCAACGTTTGTTAACTCAGCAATCCTGATCGTTGCAGGTGCCACTCTGTATGGACAGCCAGATGCCGACGATGCCGACTTGCTGACCATCTACGAAATGCTCACAAGGTATATCTCCCCTGCTGCAGGGTTGGTCTTTGCCTGGGCAATGCTCTTCAGTGGCCAAAGCGCAGGAATTGTGTGCACCATGGCGGGTCAAATAGTGAGTGAAGGGTTTATACAGTGGTCAATTAGTCCATGGGCCAGAAGATTATTGACGAGGCTCATCGCCATTGTCCCGTGTCTATTTGTCACGTTGACCATGGGAAGAAAAGGCATTGCTGACATCTTGAACGGGAGCCAGGTGTGTCTCTCGATGATTCTACCCTTCGTTTCCGCACCACTAATCTACTTCACGTCTGTTCAGAAGTTTATGCAAGTGGAGGTGACCATTGACGAGAGCGATGTCGGTTCATTGATGAGCCACGATATCAACGATTACGGTGCTACAAGAAGCAACAGAATCCAACATGGTCAACCTCCAAAGGCTGAGATTATGGACTATACGAACAGTAGATGGGTTGCGTCATTTGGCATCATCACATGGCTGTGTATCACTATCTTCAACTTCTATCTGATCGTTTCATTCCTGCTCGGTGCTGATATCCACTTTTGATTATATAGACAGAACTACAGGTCATACATATATAATTGCACTTCTCAATTAATCAAGGTCAGTTCATATCGCTGAAACCACAGTAGGGGACATTCAGATATATAAGATTAGAGCATTCATGCTCAACCTTGAAAGACTTCGTAAAGAGGTTGGACATGCGATGCTAGCAGCGATTGATCGTCAAAGATACATTTCAACGGGTCATAAGGGTAATTAGCGAAGCCTTTGCGTTGTAACCACACAACCAATTAATCATTGCTGAGTGGCGGCGGTTGTGTTGGTTGTAGCTTCTGCCGTAGGCTCTGAGGGCTCAGCAGCAGCATTGTCACTTGTCAATGGAGACGTCTGTGGGACCTGAGTCTCACCAGAAGCTCTTAAGCCAGGGTGGTCTGCCTTCTCAACGTCTGCAGGTGTAGTGTTTGCATCGACAAAAGTACCATTCTTTCTAGAATCGTATAGAACAACAACCGGGATGATCCAGAACAGAATAAGGTCCAGGATGCCGTAGAACACAGACTCTGAATCCACAGAGATCACGTTACCACCTTCAGAGAGGCCCCAGCAGATTGGGTAAAGAAGGAAGCAAACCGTGTAGAAACCCATAACGATCAAATTTGGCAGTGAAGTTGCCTTTGTTTGAGATGCAACCTGTCTGTACAGCAACAGGGACAACGCAAAGAGCTGAGAAGAAACAGCAAAAGTCCAATAACCCCATTTGTAGGAAGACGAGATTAAGGAGCCGATCAAGAGCCCAAGAACAAACACCTCGGTGGAACAAATTTGCACAGCCAGGTGGCCCAAGATGTTGAATAGGTCAGATGAAACCACAACGTGTTGGGACAGTGCGTTTAGTTCGAACGTGTAGAGAAGCCCTGGCCATGCGAGGAACCAACCAACATATCTTGCGTAGAAGATTTGTCTGACTTGTTCATCTTCCTGGTAGTTGTGGAACTCGACATTGATACCTGTCCAACCGAGGTTAGACGCAATTGTGAAGTACGCGTAGGCCAAGGTTGCAGCAGAGAATAGAGGGCCAATATGGGAGTATGCTCTGAACTTATCACGGCTCAAATGGAAGTGATGGAACGTGTACCACGCATGCACCAGTGCCGTCAAGCCAAAGATCGAGAACACGGCCCAAAGCCATGACGAGCCATGGTTAGTCAAGGCAATACCAACACCGACTGCTGGGTTGACATCTGTAGCTTGGTTTCCTGCCATTAGTTAAACTTTGAATTCGTATATTTGATTGATGTAAATTTCTGTTTGGTATTATTCAGTTAAAAAAGGGGATACTAGCGGTCTTCTGATACAAACCATACGGATTACCATCTCTTTATATACACATTGCTGGGAAAGACAACTCTAATAGATATGCACGGATACTCTCTTCCATGGCAAGCGGGAAAGCCGCCTCAAAAGCCACCTCACCTGTTAATTTTGTAGGTGTTGATGCTGCTGTGGCCCATCACAAATCACACAGTAGACATGATCACACCCCAAGATTAAACGCAAAGGGCTAGTCTGATCGCACAATTTTCCCTATGTTGATCTTTGTCAGGGTGTGCCCTCTGCTGGGCAAAGTTGCGCGGACGAGACGGACTTTTATTTTTTAGCGCTGCGTTTTGTGTCAAAAATCATTTAAAGCGCCTCACGCACAGGTGTGTAATTCTTTTGGGTGTGTGTTTTTCGTACTGCTGATGGAAACGGATGGCCAGGATAGATCGAGTGCTATGGCCCTCAAAAGCTTGGTCCTGGTGGACTAAGTGGTCCATACTCATAGTCGCGATTGATCCCCAGTGATCGGTGACCTTCTTGCTGAACAGCTTCGCAAGTTGGTCTCCTTCATGTTTGGAAGGCGGGTGATTTATTCTGAACCTTACGCACGGCTTTACCGGAATGTGTACCAGGTCAACAGCGCGCACCCACGCACACACACACAGCTTGAACACCCGTGACGGGCTGATGTCTCTGAGTGACACATATTTTACACATGTGTGGCGATTCTCCTCGCTGTGTATAGTTGTACATTTTCTCTAGAGCTATAATGGAAGGGCATAGTGGGGGATTTGGGAGGTGGAGGTTAAACTGTGATATGGTGCGATGACCAACTGTGTGCAGCGAACTGATATGCCCTCTAAAGAGTCATTCGTGTAAGTGACATGAGACGTTTGTCCGTAGCGTGAAGTAACAACAACTCAGAAAGGGAATTGCAAAGGTTGATGTGAACACTTCGGCATTCTGTCCCGGTGGCTAAGAACACCATGATTGTTACTCTCTGTTTCAGAACTACAACCTTTGCTGCATAGAGGTTTAAAATGACACATTTAATAGTGCAAAACTATACAGTTTATGTAGACTTATGCTAGGTACAGAAGGCGGGAAAACGTAGACAGCAGGTGAGACAGAAGAGAGCAATGACACATGTACGTGTGTGGTTCGTACGATCAAGTGTACATTTGCTAGGCTCTGATTTTGATACGCCCTATAATTCGCTTTACTCAAGACCTCTTAAAAGAGCAATCAACTTGGAGCTGTTAAACAGTGGTTCCCCGATACTGGCCCTGTTAGGTAAGACCCTTAACAAGTTGTAAATCTCATCTGTGACAAATTCACCTTGGGACACAGGTTTTACGCCAGGTTGTGGTTCGATATTGTTTTCCGTGTCTTCATTCTCAAAGTGCTGTTTCTTTCTCGTTTCGTTTTCTCTGCTGTCACCGTCACTGAGCTCTCCATTGTCTTTTTCAACTTGCGCAAATGATCTCTTACCTTCACTAGCCGTGAGGTTTCTCAGTTTCAGATCGTTGTAACGGATCAAATCAACCTCTGGGTCGAAAATAGCTGGTTCGTTGAACGAATAACGGTCTGCAAATAGACCGATTGCGTCCTCATCTGGGAATAGCTCACGATACTTCTCCTCCAACCTGACCACGCTCTCTAAACTACCAGTGCTGGATTCAAATCTAACCATCAGCTTAAACAATTTTTTCATCCATTCCTGTTCGATTGGCTTCTTCAACGTAGTTTCGAAAACGGTACGAACGTTGATGTCATCCTGGGTTCTCATTAAGAATTGTAAATATTTGTAAATCAATTCACCATCGTTGGGGAAATTAGAGGGTCTAAGTCCTAGTTCAAACACCTTTAGTGCAATTTTCTTCGTTGGCTCATGGCGGTACTCCATGAGAGCAGCTTCAGTAAATATATGGTGGGTCTTAGCCTTGGACGCACGACTAGCCTTGAAGATTGGACGTGCTGCTTCAATACCACGCATACGTTTCAAGGTGTGCATGTAGGTACAATACGTCAAAGATATGGTTTTTGACAACTTTTGCATCTGTAGTTGAATCGCCTGGATGCCCTTGTTCGATTTATAAACGCTCTCTTTTTCCTCCTCAGATATTGGCTTAGCATCAGGCCCATCACCGTCCTCGTCTTGCGACTGTTTGAGGTTGATATGGTCTTCCAAGGCAATAGCCTTCAGGTCTTCCTCTTGTTCGAGGAGTTGCGAGTAGTTGTTATTCAAAAACTCCAAAAGTCCGTCAAAGGTCTTAGTCAATTGCTCACTGTTATCATCCAATTCGTACAGATCAATCAGCTTGAAGTTTAGACTAAAAGCACCTGGGTTGACGAGGAGACTCACCCTCAACAAGTCCTGTAATTTTGTACTTGAAAAGTACTGAGGATTCTGCTTGTAAAAATCAGCCATATCAAACCAGATCCCTGGGTGGAAAATCAGCTTTTGAATTGCCTGTTGATAGATGTAATCGATACGCTCGAGCAACTGTGCATTCTCCAGCTCCAATCGGTTCAACTTTTCCCAAGATATCCAACTTTTCCATGCGTTCAACTGCTGTGATGAATAAACACCTTCAGGAATGATATCGGCAGATCTATCAATGGAATCTAGGAACTTTGAGCACTCCTTGTAGAGGGATCTCGCGTTCATGTAAGCACCTGAGATGTCTGCGATGAATTTTCTAGCAGTGGTGACGTTTAAATCGTTTTCAAACGTTGTATAGATGGTCCACAACTTCTCCAGATTTCCCAGGGGTATGGTAAGAGCTCTTTTGAGAACTTTTCTCTTTAAATCGAATTTTGGCTGTTCATCCCAAGATGATCCTGGCTTCCAATCGTCAATGAATTGGATGTACTCTTCCCACAGAGATCCGCTGAGCGGATCTTGCCCAACCTTGGACACAGCAAGGTCATAGGCTTGGAAGATGACTCGTCTGGCTTCTTCACCACCGGTAATCAAATTGTTCTTTCTTCTTATATAACCAACATAGCACTGCCACAGAGCCACTCCAGTCGATTGGAATAGGCATCTCTTGAACAGCTCCTCAACTTTATCAAACTCGCCTCTGTTCAACTCATACTGGATGTACCCTATCCAGATTCTCTCGAGAAACGGGAATATCTTCAGACATTGCTCGTAGATTGCACGCACCTGTTCTGTCTTATCCTTCGCAATCACGTGTTCAATCAGCGTCAACCACGAGCCAATGTCCCTAGCGTTCACCTTCAACTGGTCCTCCAACTGGCCAATTACGTCCGTTGCGAGTCGCTTTGGTCGGCGAGATGCTACAGAAGAGGACATGGGTTGTTTCAAGATAATATAATTAAAAGAAAAGAGAAAGAGTAAGAGAAGCGACAAGGGTGGAAGCAATGACAAGCTTCAATATTCAAATCAAAAGATTGAAGAGTTGGTTTAGAACCAGTAATCTTTTCTGAATGGTGAGTTTGTTGCTTTATTGATGTTTTGAACGGGGCAAATTTTCGAAAGGGTTTTCTTTGTGTTGTAAATTCTCCTCCGGCGGAGGTTACGATTTCCTCCTTTGGAGTTTTTCCGCATGGGACAATATCCGACCTTGTTGACACCTCGGAACTCAAAACTCACGGTTAAACTCTTTGGACGTCATTTCCGTATTCTTTAGCTATTTTAACACCATTTTGATCGTATTTTGATGCTATTTTAACATAAGCTGCTCGATATCCTTAGAATACACAGGTTAAATAACTACAACCCACTCTAACTGTCTTATAAAGTCATTCTATTAACCTTTTTGGTGGTTCCTTCTAATCCTTTTACACCGTCTATGCAAATAATACCTCCCAATTCCAATCTTTCATCACAGAACTCCAATGCGTAGGTGAATTGATCCCTTCTGTCTCTCTCTTCTTTGAACCGTTTAGAACGTCAATTCTACCTTGGAATAAGTCCCAATCGGCAGATGTTGATAGCGAATTTGAGCCATTGGTACTTGTGCTTGTATTGGCCGCTCTTGCTGCTGTATCTTTTCTTCTCCAAACTTCATGTACGATCTCAACAGCCTTATCCACAGTACCAAGCCACATCCGTTGAGAAAGAACTTTCCATCTCTCGTCAATCCATGCTCTATCATCGGGATCCGTTATCTCACAGGACGCCACTAGTAATGGGAACATGTGCAATAGACATGTTTTCGATGTTGTTGGGATGGAAGCCAACAACATCAACACCTTTTCTCCCAAGTCAGCGGATGATTGCGACGAAATCTCTGGTACAGCTTGTTCCAGGTATAGCAACGTGGAAAATCTATACGCCTCAGCAGTGGCAATACATGAACTTATGTCACAGAGTGGGTCTTCTAAAGACATGCATTGTCTGATATTAGCATCGGGTCTCCATGATTCAATCTCTTGCTTCAAAGCCACAGCCTTTGAAACCGTTGATAACGATAGCTTTTTCATGTTTCTAACCCTAGCGATAAAAGAGGCAACACGACCAATGATGAAGAATAAACCACGAGCACACCCTAGCAGAGGGTCAATGATGCAGTCATTATCCATGTTGTAACCGTTCAATACTGTTTCGTCGAACACAGGAGACATCGGGTTAAACTTTGGATCATCATCACATCCAGGCGACAATTCCCTAGCTGAAATGCACTTCAAAAGACTTAGATTCTTAATAAGGTTACCATTCTCATCGTAATCAGAGTCCAGAAGTTGGGAAGATGACATCCTCGAGAGCACATCGTAGTACAAGAACGAATTGATCAAAAATTTGTAAAGTTTTGAATTCTTCTGAATTGCATGCTTATCCAACTTGTTGATGATACTCTTTGCTCCCTTCAAATGGGCAATACCCGCAGTGGTGTGCTTATCCCAAGAATCAGTAATCGCCAGTGTGAGACATGTTGCCAGTGCAACGTCATTTGGAATAGAATTGTTGACCAAACCTTCAGCTAACTCACTCATAGACTGCCTCATATATGTGATTCCACTATTTCTCAACGCTGCATCACCTCTAGCAATATGGAATAGTGCCATCGCCGCCAGCGACTTGAACAAAACACTGTTTTGCATGGCAAGAGGCCACATAAGGGTTCTCCATGGATTCTCTGATGGACCATCTCTAATCGACATTATTGCACATGTGTACTTGTCAAACGCTTGGAAGACTCTATCGAAGTCTGTGTTTGATAAGTGTAGATTGGATATATCAAAGTGTGGCAAGTTAATCGTTGGTAATTTTGGTGATAGTGCCTGAGAATAAGATATTAACTCACGACGGTATTCAGGAATTGTCGTCTGTGCAAGTGCAGAGTCAACAGATAATGATCTCTTCATACCACTTGTGTTATGAGCAGACGATGGACCTTCCTCCACGGCATCAGAGTCCAATTCGTACAGCTTTGGATAGAAGCCCTCCATATTGGGGGAAGGGATGTTTGTCGCAATCGGTTCGTCAAAATCAGTCAGAGAACGTACTATGGTTGATAGTGAAGGAGATGGAAAGTCCTGTATTGGTCCAGGGGATGGTATCATATTTGGGGGAGATGGTGCGATGGTTGAAGAGACTCTTCTCTTTTTTAACTGGGGTTGACTCTGCTGCAATTGTGATGAATGTTGATGCTGGTGTTGAGACTGTTGTTGTTGTTGTTGAGATTGTTGTTGTGCGGGCAAAGTCTTCTGGTGTTGTTGTTGTTGTTTTTCTACTGCAGTCGCCGATGTAACTGATGCTGCTGGAAGAGAAGAAGGAAGAGGCAGTCGCTGCTGTAAATCCTTGCACTGTTGATGTCTCAAAGAGCTTGTGGTGAACTCAACTGGTGCAGACGGGGCTGCTGGTGAAGTGATATAGGTCTGTTCTTCAGCTAGCTGAGGCAATTTGGAGTGCGGGTTCTTACCCAGCTTCATCAGCTCATTTTGCAGCGCCAGTTCATCTGGCGATTTGCCTGCAATACTCAACGATGCCTGTTGCAACGCTTCGTCAAATACCTTATCAGGAACCGACATCGATCTCTTTGTCTTTTGAAGTGGCTGTGGAGTAGATGATGAGCCCGTAGAGGAGGTATTTGACACCTTTCTCACTCTCTGTGATGCACTGGTTTCCTCAAAGCTCTTCCACTTGAACGTTGTTGAATACCCACCACACTCCACACCACGCTTCTGGCAGTTCTGGCACTGTGGTTTGGTCTCATCACATTTGAGCCTCTTCTTTTTACAAGTGAGACAACCGTTTCTGGACTTTTGGTTCTTCTTCGGTATCGTGGTCTGTTGCGAAGAGTTGTCGGGCACTGATTCATGAGGCTTCATTGAGACTTCGGCCATGTTGAGACAAGAACAGTGTGAAGAAGGAGAAGCCAAAAAACCGAAAACAACAAGACAACACCAAAAGGGCACACAGGAAACTCGAACCTAACTGGATAATTCTTCCCTTTTAGACCTTTTCCTCCCTTGCTCCTCTAGGAGATACAGAATGAAATCGGTACGTGAATTTTCCTTTTAAGCTTTTCTTTTTACCCTCTTTCCCATCCTTTCACCTCTTTAAACGGACCAGGAAAACACCTTGGCTTTAAAAAGCTATTCGGAGCTTATCAGTTTGTTTGTTGATAAGGGCCAGAAGTCCAAGTAATCCCGGAGAGCGCGCGCGGAACGAAAATGGCATTTATCCTGAGGCGCTTTGAGCTGGGGGGGAAAGCGAGACAATGACTTTAATTTGGACAATAATTCAGTGGTTGTTAGAGCGACGGCAGAGGGGACATAGGGCTCCATATTCACAGGATTTAGCTGTTGATACCATGTATAATTGTTTAACATGACTCTACTTCTGTAACCAACTCCCTTGTAGTCTTCGACTTGTGTCACCTGGGTTGTATTGCGCTGTTATTTGTAGTGAGAAACATGATGACAATCATGACGAGAGCGATGAAGTAGGGAAAAAATGACCGGATTTGGCAAGTTATTCCCCTGACTAAAATCCACGGAGAAATGTCTCCAACGGTATTATAAACCTTGTGCTCCGTCATAGTTGCAGAACCGACGTATACCATTGGATATTGTCTAAATTGGCTATAAAGAAGACTCAGAGAGATAATGCATAAAATTACATAGTTTTAAAGTATACAACATTAGTGACCGAGGGTATTGATTATGATCATGATAAAGTGAGTGTTCCTGTGGTTCGTCAAATAGTAGAGAGTCGTGGGCGTATTCCAATTATGAGTCCCGCCCTTTATTCGTTTGCAGTGGCCATAGCATTGCTGAGGTGTGCAATGGTTGTAAGCATAACCTCAAGTGCGCTGATCTGTTGTTGCATACCGTAAGTACCATCGAATCCGTTAATAGTCCATTTCATACCACACTCATGGCCACTGGAACCTCCAGTACAAGCTTTAACTGCACCATTGATGCTTGGAGTGACCAGGTTGATGATATTCTCCCTTAGACTGCTCAACAGTCTAGATGTTTGGCCCAGGGAGCGCAAATAAATACCTTTGAAGATTCTCTGATCCTGGTTACACGTACTGTAAACCTCACATGCTCTTTCGTTCAAAATGGTGTTGTTGTACAGAGCCTGTGAACCAAGAATGATGAGCGAGGCACGATATTGCCATTCTGAGTTACCAGTAACTTGGTTCATGTAAGCACAACCGCTGGTGAGAATACCATAGTTATAAGTCCAAAGAACCTTTGTGATATCAGAACAGTCCTCGACGTTGAAACCGTCGTAAACTTCTGTTCCATACTCCAGTTCTGAAAACAAATTTGCAGAGCCGAGCCAGTTATAAACCATTTCAGCCTTTGCACTATAAGAGCTATTACCGGTATATTTGGCCAATCTTGCACCCAATTGGAACAAGTTACCGTTTGCAATGGTGGCCTTATATGACCATCCACTTTTGGAAGAATCGAATTGCCATCTGATACCACCTCCGCAAGTAGAGCTGTCCCAGCGGCTGTACAGGAGATCAAAGGCATTGCTTGCAACGTCTGCCCAAGTGATAGAATCGTTTGGCTGTTTGAATCCAGATTCTGCTGCTTGCATTGCAGCCAAGGCCCATGTACCAATGTCGTCGTTACCAATCTCCCAGACGTGTTCCTCTGGTTGGAAGTTGAAATCAGAACCAACCTGGGACATCATACCGCTGTATATATCGTCTTCGAATTGTGTGTCCCCGCAGATGTGTTGGTAGTTCAAAAGAGAGCTGTACGCCTCACCAGCTTGCCACCAGTAAGATGACTCGAAGGTACCATCACTTGAACGATATTTCATGGCATCTGACGCAATGACCTTTGCATTACTGCAAAGAGAGGTCTGTGTTGCTTCCTGAACAGGAATACCCACCGTGAATTGAAGGAAAGGAAGAAGCACCAAAAGAGAGATCATTGTGTTCAGTAGAAAGGAGTGACCAATTTCTCTCGGTGTTAGGACTAAGGTATGAAGGAATTGACTGTTGAATGTATGATCTAAGAGATCAGGTGTATGTGAGTTCTTCCACTGTCAGAATGATAAAAAGAGAGAGCGAATGGTGCTCTAAACGGGAGTATTTAAATATCAAGGAACAAAAGCTGATGCAAAGGAAGAAAGCCCTTTGTTCGGGGGGGGGGTTTCACCTCATTGGTTTAATTAGGGCTTGGATTTGGGTGTCTTGTCCTAATCATAACGCCTTGGTGACCAAATCTCCTTTGTAATTCTACCATGGCCATACATACAACTCTTAGAACATGAAACTAACATGAAGAACCTGACACGTATGGACCTTCACCCTTTCACCTTTGTCATTAAAGTTCAGTACTTTTCTGCAGATTTCTCAATTACCGTTAAAATACGTGCGTCTGCCGTGCATATTTTGAAAGGAGTGTCTGTTCAAAGTTGAAACTTCTGTACCAGTTTCCGTGTTGTTATCGTTGAGGAAGGTTTGGGCCCAAATTTTAAAGGAGAAGCACTGTAAAAACTGCCGTATAACGAGCAAATTAGACCAGCGTGATCACATTCTTTGGTTTTTATGATCAGGTTATAATGATCTAACTTATAGAAGCCATAATCTCAAGCTGATCATGGGACCATTAGTTACAAAGATGCCATTAAAAATATTTTGGTGTCAAAAATTTCAAGTTCTTTAACATCCAAGTTCCAACTTCCCCGGTACATGCGAATTATTTAGGGGTTGCCTAAATTGGCTGCAGCCTCTGATTTGCCATGGATCTTTAGGCCATGGATCACAGTCTACAACTTCGGTATCTTCAGTTGGGCTTATAAATGTTTATGAGTGCCGTTTTATCCTTCTACATATGCATTATATGTGCTTGTTCATGATTAAACGACAACCACCTTTCTAACAAAGATTTTACTGTAATATATACGAGCTGGAATCTGGATAGATCTCACAATAATTGTACACTTCCAATGAAGATGATTTAGATGTTGAGAACTACCATTACATTCTGTCGTGATCTTGCAGACTGAGGAGTGATGTCAAAGATTCTTGACCAAAGATCCTGAGATCCACCAAACTTACGTTAACAACAGCGAACTTTACAAGCTATACTACGTAACATGCACTTCTGTTTTAGAGAACACAGGCACTGGTGCCCTCTGTTTCAGTTTAGATGATATCTGGGACTTGATCATCTTTTCCAAGAGCATGTTCTCTTTCTTTGCTCTGAGATCCCGAGTAACAATTGTCCTGAACTCGGAGCCATGATGCTTCTGACGCTGCCCTACACAGTGCGCGCTCGTCCTTGCGTGAGATCACATCATCTTTCGCGTGTGTTAATTTCAACATGAAACTAAAACTTTGAACCTGTGAAAGGATGCGATACGAAGATCGAAAAGTCCGCCTTACCTTTACCTCACCTTAGTTTTGGATTTAGCCGGAGCAGGTGAAATTAGCCATAGCTAAATTTCTGATCCATCCCGTAATTGGTTGGAGAGTGGAAGTTAGATAAAACTTGGTCATCAAAGTTGATCACTACGTGGAGTATGGTCGATATTTAGGGACCAGGCGGGTCCTTAAGGCTTAATTAATGGCATAGATTAAACTGTGGAGTATGATCGATATCGAATCAACCCACTTCTATGAGGTCATTGGGCGTCAACAAAATGGTCTGTGTTTTTCTCACAGTGTATAAACCTCCAAGAGTTGGAAGTTTCAACAGCCTTTAGAGATCCCTGTTTCAGTATAACACGACACAGAGGATTAGAGAACCTGACGTATTCGATCCACAATTCAAGCTGATTAAATATGAACATATATTGTTCGTTTCAGTATATACAATCGAAGGAACGTATTTTAAAGTTGTAGTGCTAGATCTGCCAACCGTTGGTGAATATGTAATAGAAGAAAATGCACTTGAAATTCTAAAAAGGCATAAAGCTTAAACCCCCAGAACTTTACCCAACACGGAGAAATCGCTGATCACTGTACGCTTATAGTCCAACTTTATCACTTCTGGGTTGGTTGGTACCGCTGATGCATCTTGTTCGGTCACATTGCTTTCCTTACCTGCAAGGTTTCTGAATGCACCATCCCTATCTACAAGAATACCATTCCACCCTGCATTAACACTGGCGTTGAGATCAATGGTCAATTCATCTCCAACGTGCCATGCGTTTTTTAACATTTCCTCTCTCGGTGTGAAGGGTCCTCTGAGGTCGTCGATGACGTGGTTGAAGAAATCCCTCGAGGGTTTGGAAACACCGAGGTCATACGAGAGATAAACCTTTTGGAAATACTGGAGCAGATCTAATGCCTTTAGAACCTGCACAACTCTGGGGTCACCGTTGGATGAAATAACCATTACAACGTCTCCAGATTTGTGCAATTGATCCAGTGCTTGACGAACATCGGCATATGCACCGTACGCATCATCTGTTGAGAAGGTGTCAACAACTTCTTCCACAAAGGCCTTTGGAGTATCATGTGGAGCATACGTATTGGAGATCAGAGTCGCCCACCAGTTCACATAGTTCATCTTGGAGTGTCCACCATAATTCGGATATTGCTCTTGCATCTGTTTGAACACGATGGGGAACCTCTCTTCAATGTGCTCTTGAGGTACTTTTAGTCCATGACGTTGCGCCACTTCGGCATATATTTGGAGAACAGGCTTTCTAGGCGTGAATATCGTGTTGAATGCATCGAATGAAACAAATTTTGGTAACTTCATCGTGAAAAACTACGCTCTGCCATTCAGAGCCTCTTCTTAGTGGCCTTTGTAAGTGTGTGTGTGCTTGTGTGAAATCTTTGGCTGGTGTTTTCCCGCTCCATAAAGAACACAACGAAAAATTTCAATGGCCCTCGGTTGTTTGATACTATTCGAGGGTAAATGTCCTGAGTCGGAACTCATTTGTCCCGGTTTACAAATCGATGTCTGGGTGTTCTCGTTCCCAATAGCGACGCGTCTGTGTTTTCCTCTTTTTGTCCAAAACATAATGGAATCAGTAAACACACGTTCCAACTGTTAGCGCCTGGAGATTAGATCATTCAGCTAAAGAGATGTCAATTGTGTCGTTACTTGGAATCAACGTGCTTAATAATCCTGCCAAATTCACAGATCCGTATGAATTTGAGATCACCTTTGAGTGTTTAGAGCCCTTGAAAGACGATCTGGAATGGAAATTGACCTACGTTGGATCATCGCGTTCTTTGGAGCATGATCAGGAGTTGGATTCGATACTGGTTGGTCCTGTGCCTGTTGGTGTAAATAAGTTCTTGTTCACCGCTGATCCACCGAGTGCCGACTTGATTCCCTCAAACGAGTTGGTTTCGGTTACTGTGATTTTGTTAAGTTGCGCTTATGCTGACCGTGAATTTGTTAGGGTTGGCTACTATGTGAATAACGAATACGACTCTGAGGAGTTGAGGGAAAATCCACCGAACAAAGTGCAAGTTGAACACGTTGTGAGAAACATACTGGCCGAGAAACCAAGAGTTACAAGGTTCAACATTGTATGGGATAACGAAGACACGGAGGAATTCCCACCAGAACAACCTGAGGCCGATCTCGTGGATGACGAAGAACAGTATGGACAAGACGAGGATGATGATGATGCTGATGGAGCTGAAGGCGATGGTGAAACTGTAGATGGCGAAGGAGAGGAGGGAGAAGGTGAAAGAGAGGAAGTAGTAGAAGATGAAGAGGAGGATGAGGATGAAGACGAAGATGAAGAAGAAGCCGAGGAGGAAGAAGCTGAAGAGGAAGTAGAAGATGAGGAAGATGTAGGAGAAGAAGATGAAGCGGAGGAGGAAGAAGCGGAGGAGGAAGCTGAAGAGGCCGAAGAAGATGAGGATGTCAACACCGATGTTGACGACGAAAAAGTTATCAAGAAGCCAAAATTGGACACCACTGACGTTGTTGAAGATGAAAATGACAACAACAATGACGACGACACTGCCAATCTATCTGGAGTTGTACAAGCTACATCAGAGGGAGAAGCCAATAGTTGATCTCGGTGATGTATAATCTTAATATAATAGAAAACACACACATACTCACCATTTCATTTCAGATTACTCTCGTATAGTTTGTTAATGATTTGAAATGTTGTTGTGATCTTATTCTTCAAAAGTTCAGCGTCGATGCCATCTTTCAATCGTAAAGCGTTAACCATCTTATCTGGATGCCATCTAATCCTTTCCGTTTTCAAAGCCTTTCCATAGTCATTTGCTGTTCTCAGGAATGATTCCACGTTTGGTTCAGTCAACGCATCAGTGACACTTCGTACCGGGAAGACTAGTGCATTGGACCTTGAGCTTTTTATTGATTGCCAGTCTAAGCAGTAATCGTTGTAGCTATAAGCGTTACCTCTATCAATGTCATGATCGTTATCGTTGATACCGGAACCGTCCCCATCTACACCGCCACATTGCGGAACATCCAAATAAGACCAATCGTATCCGTCTTGTCTAGTGACGTCGTTACAGTACGCCAAGTGATGACGTTGTTTGTAGTACCTCTGATCGGTCGACTTGCCCACAAATCTATAACCGTTGATCGAGGGACCCCACTCGTTGAATTCATCACTACTAGCTTCTTCTCCCATCACTAACCATCACCCTATAGGAAATCTCACCTGGCAAATGAGGTATATTTCCTGAGGTTTAGGGTCTTTCTAAATTATCACCTCTCTCTGCACGTCCTGTACAAGAAGCCCTGTGTGTGCGCCTGCAAAAAGCACCAAGATGGTCTTCCTTCCCGTTTACACACTTGAATTTTTGCGCCAGAAATAGCGCCCAGAAAATTCTCTTTACGCTGATCAACTTTTGCGCAAATGACGGCTATGTTTGAAGGCTAATTTTAGAACCCACTCCCTTGCGGTCACTTCTGGTCTTAGTCTTCTCTCGTCGTTGTCTTCTGTGGTCGTTGTCTTCTGTGGTCGTTGTCTTCTGTGGTCGTGGTGTTCTGTGGTCGTGGTGTTCTGTGGTCGTGGTGTTCTGTGGTCGTGGGTGTTCTCTGCGTGCATGGTATTAAAAGTAAACCGCACAGAGGCTTTTTTTCACAGCCTCTGTGTGTCATTTCGCTTTGTGTATAAACGATTTGCGAAATTCTCCAGCGCCAAATGGGGCCCTATCGGGGAATTACGCAATCTTGCACAGTAAACACTAAACACGAAAATTAATTAATCGTATAAATTTTAACGCGTTGGTCTCACTTACCAAGAAATGTTTTCTAGTATTTCCAAGAAGTTTACATCACCCACACGGTATTCTCATACCTTTTCTTGCTATGTAAGAGGTAAAAACTCTTGGACAATGTCTATGGAAGTGGATATTTATGGAATGCTGAAAAATATGATGGAGAGAGAGAGAAAGCGAGGGAGAGAAGTCCATTTTGAACAGCTCTCATTGATCGTATCACCTTCTGACTTAGTTAGGAAGTAGTATTCATTTTGCGGTGGAAAGAACAAGAAGAGGAACGGATACTATAACAGCACACAACGTGATCTACAAAAAAGAAAGGTTTTAGATATGATTTTACTACCGATACTCAGTGTGTTCCTATTCACACTCTCAAGAGCAATAGACCTCGATTTAAACTCTAAAGACTCCATCTGTGATGCAGCGGCGTTGATCCAAGATGGTGTATTGGATTACTACGAAGGTACACGGTATGGTGGTACCGTGGGTATGTTTGTGAACCCTTACTACTGGTGGCAAGCTGGACACGCGTTTGGTGCCTTGATCGATACTTGGTACCTATGTGGGAATGATACTTATGAACAGTTGATCTACGACGCTTTGATGCACCAGACTGGTGACGATAACGATTATATGCCTCAAAATCAGACCATGACCGAGGGAAATGATGATCAAGGGTTTTGGGGACTGACCGTAATGGCCGCCGCTGAGAGAAATTTCACTGCTCCACAGGATGGACCTGATTGGCTTGCATTGACTCAAGCCGTTTACAACACGATGTGGGAAAGATGGGACATGGCACACTGTGGAGGTGGCTTAAGATGGCAAATCTTCACCTGGAATTCTGGTTATAACTACAAGAACACCATCTCAACGGCGTGTCTATTCAATCTTGCGGGAAGATTGGCCAGATTCACGAGAAACGATACGTATGTCGAAACAGCTCAAGTCGCTTATAACTGGATGGTAGATATTGGATACATAGTTGATAGCGATGGGATGGCTCGTGTATATGACGGTGCGAATATTGACGAGAACTGTACCGATATTGTCCATATCGAGTGGACTTATAACATTGGAATCCTGCTTGGTGGTGCTGCTTACCTGTACAACTTCACAGAGGACCAGTACTGGTTAGACGTTACAGTTCATTTGGTTGAAGGTGCGAAAGTGTTCTTCAGAAATGAGATTATGTATGAAAGAGCATGTCAAGATGGTGATAACTGTAACAATGACCAAAGATTCTTCAAAGGTGTCTTTGCAAGATGTCTGGGATTGACTGCTACTCTCGCTCCAGAGTTATACGACGATATCATGCCTTTGTTGGATACATCGGCTTATGCCGCAGCTCAGTCATGTGTTGGTGGTACTGATGGCCACACTTGTGGATTGAACTGGGAATATGACGGCTGGGATGGCTATTATGGGTTAGGTGAACAGGTGAGTGCGTTGGAAACTATTCAGAGTCATTTGACACCGATTTCACCGGCCCCACTTACACAAGAGAACGAAGGTGTTGCCGTTGGTGATGTTAATGCTGGCTTAAACACCACACACAATGAGCTGGTGTATCCAGATATGAACATTGGTGGCGGTGACAGGGCAGGCGCTGCTATAATCACTGCTATTGTGCTTCTCTTAGCCCTTGGAGGTGCGATTTGGATGATTTTATAGCTTTAACAAGGACGTTTGTTTTATGACTGCTATCATCATTGTAGGCGACCTTGTTACAGAGGACAAGTCGATGGTGGTTCTTTGTAATATTTATAGTACATATTGGTCCATCCTCGTTAGATTTATCTCATCTTCTCGTCTTGTACTTCTTTCTTGGATGGTTTTGCTGTGGAACCGGAAGAGTACCATTGTAGATGAACTGTTCTGTTGGCAATAGCATAGATGGTCTTACATCCGGCATTATATCTCCCTTTATCATAATCTCGTTGAGTAATCTAAAACACTTGTGATAGAGATCCGTCTCCTTTTGGGTAGCTAGTGGTAACGCCATCTCAAATCTTTCCTTTCTCAAAGATTGCAACTCTGCCAGTTTCATTGATAACAGCTCTTGTTCATGACCTTCGTTGAAGGCTTCAATGACATCATCGTCCAACTTATTTGATGGATTCCACTCATAAATATTGAATAGATCTTCATTTGTTAACTCTACAGACACAGGAACCTCAATTTCCTGGGTCATATTCACATCCTCCTTCACCACACTTGTGTCCCCATTCGGTTCCTTGTCATCCTCATCAACATCCTCTTTCATATCATCATCATCTTCACCATTCAATGCCTCTGCAGCATTATACGGTTCTTGGTTCCATTTCTGTAGTTGTTTATAGCCAATGTGCTCAAGCCATAATTTCCCCTTCTCCTGTGAAGAGACAACAATGGTCTGTTCATCGACAACTGGTGCAAAAGTTTGCAAATCACTCAACGCCAGCCATTTGGCTGTAGGTAGTGAGTACCAGTTTGGGTGTAAAAACCGACTCAATATCTCTGTAGATTGTTGTTGTGGCATTTGAGGTAAGCGTGTCACGTGAGGTGATATGGCCCCCAGTGGAATCGACTGTGTTGATAATGTTGTTGGAATAACTTTTGAAGAGCTCACATTGTCTGGCACAATGGCTTCTCTTTCATCGAGTGAAGAGCGGCTGTTCATAGATGTGAACAACGGAACGTTGTTCTGAGTTGTAGTCACATACAGTTCGCCATGTCCCAAGGTATACGACGTACAAATGGCATCAAAGTCATTGTTGAGCATCTCTTCAAACTGGCTCTCTTCTTCATAATTGCTGGTTATCGATTCACGCTTTTCACTCATCTCTTTGATGTTGATGTGTAGTCTGTAGCACTCTCTCAGAAAGAGCTCTGTGGACAACTTGTAAAACCTATCAACATCAACGTAGTGTCTTGATCCCAGTTCCAGCGTATTGATCAATATTGAGCTACTCAGTTTGATATCGTGATAAAACCCATACGGACTAATGTAGAACCCTTTCTCAAACTTATCTAAGATTGTTGTTGTTTTGGCCTTGTCCTTGTCGCTCAGTTTCAGATACGTTCTGTATATGAAGAGCGGGTCTGGCTCTAAAAAGTGCTCAGGGATCGGAGCCATGAGAACTCCTCGCTTATCAGCGCTTTTCAACACAGAGACAACGTTATTCAGCGACTCTTTGAAGAGCTTTATTGATTCGGCTGTTAAAATGTGTTAGTCCACAAGCGCTTAAAACAAGAGCGGATCCATTTTGTTCGTGATCGAATAGGGCGCTTGAAAGCGAACCAGGGAGAGAAACTTACCGTTGGATGTGCCGTTAGCTATCATTCTTCTCTTTTGTGATTTCCTTACTGATTTGATTAACCGCCGTGATGTTGTTCTATGTTTTTGTTGTGTGTTTTGATTTGTTCGTTCGCGTAATTTTTATACAGCGTTTTTTTTTCTTCTTTTGCTTTTTTGATGATGGGTGGACAAAATAAAAGCCACAAAAACACAAATCGTTGAGAATGTCCCAAGCTGGAAATATTCCCAAGCGGGGTAATACAAATCTACATCAAAATGGGAATTTCGATCTATACAAAAGTTTTATTATACATTCAAACTATTCGTTGATCCATTTACCCTGGATTCTATTCTGAGTGACCTTAACAGGTTTCAAGTCCCATCCGACGCCTCCAGTTCCGACGTTGGCACCGTATCTTGGAATGACATAACACTCCCGTTTTGTAGAGGTTAACAACTTTGGAGCGTATGGTGGTCCCAAGGGTTTTGAATAAGTTATGAGACCACTGGTCTTTGCCACATTAGCAAGAGCCAGTGCTGTGATGTTACAGAGCGATCTCATTCTCCGCTTGGGTAGCGTTGTAGAGTCAGGGTTGTTGTTTGCACCTGCCGTTATGGCTTCGTAGACGATGTACGATGGTGGAACTTCACCTGACATACATAGGATGGAGCCTGGATGGATGTAGACATAGGGAGAACTGTTCTCATGGTCCTTTGTTGGCAGAACAGGGATATAAGGAATGTTTGTAATGTCTGTTTTGCTGGTCAGCTTGACGTCGCTATCGATTAAATCAGCACGGATTGAGACACAGTCAACAAACCCTGCTGCAATCACCTGTTTCAACAGTTTCACCTGGTCATCTTTCGGCATGGCCAGTTTCAATTCCTGCTCAGTAACGTTGCTTGCAACGCTCTCCTTAGTCGTGAGGGACTTGACGATGTATGTAACCTGCTTTCTCAGCTTCTTGATCTCCTCCATAAGTTTTGGTCTGAGAAAGTTGTTGGAAAGGAAGTCATCACGCTTTTCAGGTTTAATCCAGTCATACGCACAGACAGCACTTAACAGCCTCAGTGCATCACTGTTCTTGTCCAATTTACTAAATATCTGCCTTGAGCTGTGGAATTTAGATCTGAGGTTTCTCTTGAATTCCAACTCTTCATGTTCCTCATTCTCGTCTTCATTTTCAATTCCAAGTTCATTCTCGTTAATAAACGGATCTCCAACTGATAGTGCTGATACAATGGCTACAACGTACGGCATACAGCCTCGTTGGTTACCAACCATGAGCATTTTGGCAAATCTCGGACTCATTGGGAAATTACTCATGTTTTTACCAAGCTCAGTGATATTGCACTCTTGATCAAGTGCACCAAGAACTTGCAACAACCTCTCAGCAATGGCCAACTGATCTCTCTCTGGTGGTGTAGGGAAAGGGAACTTGATCACCCCACTGATACCCATACTCTTCATCGTCAACACAACACTTTCTATCGGCATACGAAGAATTTCAGGGATGGAGAATTGCGGGAAATCACGCTCATAAACCGCAGATGAGTACAGTCTATAACAGTGACCAGGGCCTGTACGACCAGCTCTACCAGCCCTCTGGTTGGCACTCGCCTTACTAACCCAGTCAACCTCAAAACTTTGAACTCCAGTTTTGATATCGTACTTACGTTCCTTTGCACGACCACAGTCAACAACGTATCTAACACCTGGAATGGTCAAAGATGTCTCTGCAACGTTTGTAGCCACAACACATAGACGACTTCCCTTTGGTGGATCCTGGAATATTTTCATCTGTTCTTTTGTTGGTAACAAGGAGTACAAAGGCAAGACGTACAACGGATCTCTATCGGTTTGGCCTTCTTCCAAAGTCTCGTCAAAGCCTTCTTCAGCATCATCTGATACCTCACCATCGTCAAGAAGTTCACCATCGTCATCGACTTTGACGCTGAATTCGATATCCTCCACTTCTGTATCTGCTTGCTTGGTATTGATTCTTACATTGTGAACTTCGTCATCATCGTTGTGATACTTTTTAGATCTCGATTGAGTGAATGGGAACTCTTGTTTCAACTTCTTAACCAAGCCTGTAATTTCATTTTGACCCGTCATAAAGATAAGAATTGCACCAGGTGGCAATCTTTGATGGATCTTACAGGCCTTTCTGAATGCCTCGTCAATGTAGTTGTGGGCAGTTTTCTTATTGAAATGAATGGACACAGGGTATTGTCTTGCTTGGACCTCCAAGATTGGAGGAGGAATTTCAAACAGTGCCTTATTCTCGCTGAAATCAGATACTCGAAGAGTTGCAGACATGATAATGAGCTTCAACTTCTTATATTTCACAGGATCTGTAGCATTGAGTTTATGACGAAGACGGACAACACGGCTCAGCATACCAATGAGGATATCAGTGTTAATGTTACGTTCGTGTGCTTCATCGATGATAATCGAAGAGTATTTCTCTAGGATGAAGTCAGTCATCATTTCACGGAGCAAGACACCATCTGTCATGAATTTCATCCTTGTCTCTGGTTTAGTTGTAGAGTCGAATCTGATCTGATATCCAACACTATTGCCGTGGTCGCCTAACTCAGCAGCAACACGGTTTGCCATGGATACAGCAGCAACCCTTCTTGGTTGCGTAATACCAATCATCCCAGGGTTCTCTGGCGAGTCCAAGGAGCCGAAACCCGCTTCGTATAAGAATTGAGGAACCTGGGTTGTCTTACCAGAACCAGTTTCACCACAAATGATGACAATATCGTTATGGTGAATGGCTTCTATGATCTTGTGCTCCTCACCATAAACTGGTAAGTTCAAACGACTTTGCTGGATGTCATCCGGTCTATTGACGGTAACGTAGAATGCCTTACGTTTACTATTCTCATCAACAGGGATATAATCCTCCTTGAGGTCATCTTCTAAGTCCTCTGGACGATCTATTCTCTTGTATGCCTTGTAATCGTGGTTTGGTAATGTTGCCTGTGGAGCGAGTCTCCCTTCTAACCTTCTCAGTTGTTCATCTGCCCACTCTTTGAAGTCCTGTGCTCTTGCACTGTGAGAGAATTTTTTCCTCTTGGATTCGTCGTCTTCATCCTCCTCGTCTTCGTCTTCATCGTCTTCATCGTCTTCATCGTCTTCATCCTCTTCCGCATCCTCTCCCAGCACCACTTCCATTACATCTTTGCCACCTTCAGAGTGTTCAACTTCCTCTCCAGACGACTCGTCGTCTTCCTCAGATGACTCAAAGTCCCTCTCATCTTCAATCTCATTCTTACGCTTATCCCTCAACTTCTTCATCTCTTCATCCTCCACTTTGGCTCTCCACGTATACTTCTTCTTTGACGTTTTCTTAACCTTCTCCTTATTCTTGAAGTTGAACCCACTACCAAATCCACCAGTCTTTGGTCTCATGTCAACGAACGAGGATTTCTGTTCACCACCAAAGGAACCGAACTTATCCTCATCAAAGTCCTCCTCCTCGTCATCATCATCTTCTCCACCACCTTCACTCTCCTGATCCTTCATATCCTCATCCCAATCACGGACATTACGCTCCTCATACAGAATCTTCCTTGTGGTTTCATCACCTCGGCCTTGTCGTTCCAACGACAACGCCTCTGCAAACTCCTCCTTTTTGGTCTTCTTACCGGTTCCCAATAACTTCGAGCTCTCCAACAACGATGTATCAAACTTGGATTCTTGTAGCTTATCAATGAGCACCTGCTTCTCCTCTCTCTTGAGCTGGTGCTCAATGTACTTATCCAACCTTTTCCGCTTCTGTTTGGACATCTTGGACTCACTTTCAGGCCTCAGCTCCTCCTGTAACTTTCTCTTGCGCTCTTCCTTCTCCTGCTTCGTCATCGGCTGTAACATCTCAGCGTTGGAGTCAAAAGCTTCCTCCTTAGCACCGTCACCAGCATTGTCAGCTTGCCCTTGCGTACCGTCATCTAAATGCCTCGTAAACTGCTTCTGCCGGGCCTTTTTCAGCTTCTCCTGCTTAGCACGCATCCCAGCTCGAGCCTTGTCGTTGAACCGCGGCCTATACTTCCCCATGATCTACTTCAGTGATTTGTTATCCCTAACTTGTTGTCACTAGTTTCGTCTCACTGGCTTCTTCCTTTAGCGCTCTGTGTGCTTTGTTTACGCGATGAGATGAAATTTTTTTTTTCCTTTTTGTGGCCATTTTACTGTTGATAGCCGCCCGCCCTCGGAGACTGCCACCCTCGTGCCACAGAACAAGCTGAGAGGACCCGCTAGCCATTGAACGATAAGCTGTTACAGCAAAGAGGACGAAGAGAGCGACTTAGTAAGCAGCTCGTAGTGTGTGTGTGTGTGTGTGGTTTGGTGTAGGATGCATCACAAGTTGGAAGTTGAAGATGGGACTTATGGCCTTCTCAAGGGCCCGAACATCAGCAAAGTACGGCTCGGTAACCATGAGATGAGCACCTGGTATGGCACTGCCGTGTATTTTGCCCGGGATCATAAGACCCTGGGGTTCAAGTACTTGAGTGTAGAGAAGCAGTCGAGGAGTAAGTGTCTTGTGAACCAGGAGGAGACGTGGTTGGAGAAGCTGTATGTGTGTGATTGGTGCTTCAAGTACACTGATGTTGAGGACGATTTCTTGGGTCACTGTACCATGTGTCCTCATAAGGGTAAACAGCCAGGTCAGATCCGGTACCTGGATACCGAAATCACCATAAGGAGAGTACGAGGCTCTAGGCATAAGCTGTTTGCTCAGAATCTATGTCTTTTCACGAAGATGTTTCTCGATAACAAGTCGATGTTCTTTGCAGTGGACTACTTTGACTTTTATGTTGTGTACGACAATTCGACCAATAAGCCAATGGGGTTCTTCTCCAAGGAGCTTCTCTCCACGGATAAGAACAACTTGGCGTGCATCCTGGTGTTCCCTCCGTATCAGAGAAGACATCTGGGTACGCTGTTGATTGCATTTTCGTATGAACTGTCAAGAGCAGAAAGGCTCATCTCAGGCCCGGAGAAGCCATTATCACCGTTTGGTCTGCTGGGATATCTAAAGTACTGGAGCAATGTTATTGCAAGGGAATTGCTGTACGGAGACAGCAGTACCGAAGAGGAGATCACTCTACATGCTTTGTCAACAACAACTGGGATACGCATCGACGATATAACCATGGCTTTGAAATACATGGAGATTATAAAGGTGGAGAATGGCAAGCTACATTTGGATAGAAGCTGTTTGAAGAGCTGGGCAAAGAAGAATAAGCTCTCCAAAGCTCCCCTTCTCAAAAAAGAATGTCTATTAGTCGAATGAACATTGCTAGGTTCTCCCCCCCTTGTGTATTCTATGTAGACTCAAACAACATCTGGATCTCTTCAACTCTTCTCCTTCTTCTCTCTTCTTCTTCAGCTTCAACAGCCTCTCCAATAGTTCTCTTCCTCTCCTGGATCTTCAACATCTTCTCCTCGATGCTTCCCTCCATGATGAATCTAACCACCTTGACGTTGTTATTCTGACCAATTCTATGTATACGGTCAATGGCTTGATCCTCAACACTAGGAGACCACCATGGATCACACATGTATGCTTTAGAGGCCTCGGTCAAGTTCAACCCAACACCACCAGCTTTTAAAGAGAGCAAAAGAACCGTGACTTTGTCGTTTGCAGCTTTGAAACTATCCAATACTCTCTTCCTCTTCTCAAAGCTCAGACGACCATCAAACTTGTAAACTTCAAAACCTGGTTCCTTAGAGAAGACACTCTCCATGATATCCAAGAACGAAGAAAACTGTGAGAACACAACAACCTTCTCATTTGGACAAGTATCCTTGACCATTCTCAGGTGTGATAACAACGCATTCAGCTTGGAAGACCTTAGATTGGCATAAGGAACCAAAGAATAAGGTCCAGATTCGTTAACTTTGGTTGCCCTCTGTGGTTGTAAAAGCCTGGAAGACGATATCTCTGCCTTGCAATTTGGACACCGAGGAGTTTGGTTTCGTAGCTCTTGATAATTACAATGTTCCAATAGACAGCCCAGGCAGAAACAATGGCCACATTCGGTGAAACAAATCTCTTCAAAAGGTGTGATTGGATCCGCAAGGCATATAGCACATTCCAATCCGTCCAAATTGGGGTACGTCTTGTGGATGTGGTCGATGGCAATGTTCATTTCATTTGGTGGGAAGGAATCAGAGTCAGATAGCAACTCTGCTGGTATATCCAGAGGTGTCAAGTTCTTTGAAGACAGGTCTTCGTCCATCTCCTCTGAAGAACTTGTTAGCAGATCCATATGACAACACATCTGTCTTAACCTCAAGATATGGACTAGAATCATGGTATATTTTCTAAGGATATCACCTCTTTTGATACCATCTTTAACAGAGGATTCGGCCCTCGTAAGAAACCAATCATACAGTCTTCTCTCCCTTGGACTGAATTTGACCTTTTCGATAACAACCTCCTTAGAAGGCAACTCCACGAGTGGTTTACCGTTCTTCTTCATGTTCTTTGTCCGTCTCAGCAGGATGGGCTCAAGTATCGACTGCACTACATCCAACGCCTGCTTATAATCCTTCTTTGCAAAGGGAACAGTGATAAAGGTGTTCCAGTACGACACGTTGGCCCAAGGTTCCAACTCCAAAAACTTGATTAGTGAATAAAGATCATCCAGTCTGTTGATGATCGGTGTACCAGTCAGTAGCCACTTACGAGCACTCTTTAACTCATAACATGCCTTCGTGGTCTTGTTCAGCCTATTCCTTATGTTGTGGCCTTCATCAAGGACAATCCTAAAGAACTTGATACTGTATAACGAGCCGTGTAGAATACCACCGTTGGCTGCCATCTTGGACCATTCGGCCTGGACTGTACCGTAAGAAGTCAGAACCACCATTGGAGAATCAGAGGAGCACAGTGTGTCCTTCAGATTGATCCCTGTGTCTGATCCGTAGTACACCAGCACCGATGAACCGTCATTGTTGGCCTTCAAGAACTCGTCTTGCCATTGTGACAACAACGATGTCGGTACAATGATCAACGTTGTTGCGAAGGCGTAGGTTGAACTTCCACAGCTATGAGGATCAAACGTCTTGTCCCTAGGAGTATGGTGAATCAATGCCAATGTTGAAATGGTCTTACCAAGTCCCATTTCATCCGCAAGAATACCACCTTTACACTGATTCTTCAGAATGGGCTTCTCTAGGGAGAACTCTCCAGCGTAGAGGTTACCGTAAAACGAATCCTGACCTTCGAATCGTGGTCTCAGGCTTTCTTTACGCATGACGACCCATGATCTGTCCTTGGGCCATTTAAAGGCCTTCCAAAGTGGATTGATAAGTTCGCTTGAGCCGTCGTCGTTCTCCAGCTCTCGTTCACTTCTCAACATCCATGTTAAGCCTTGCTTCTGATATGATCTCAATTCTAACTTGAAATTATCTCCAACATCGGTCTCTGGGAGCGTCTCGAGCACCTTTTCAGTCTGAGTTCTCTTGTAGAATTCCTTCAGTTGGTTTAGATTCATCTCATCTGTTGGTGACTGAGTCAATGGTTGTGATGCCTTGGTAACTTGTAGATCCAGGTCATCGCTCTCTAAATCTATAACTTCAACCTCCTCAGGCTCAGCTTCAGGTGCTTCATCAGGATCAGCAACTTGGAAGTTCAATTTGTTGAACAACTTGAGCATTGCAACCTGTCTATCCCTTTTCAGCTTTTCATCTGGTGTCACTTGTGCACCATTCTCGAATCCTCGGTGCCTCACGAGTTTGATATCATCTTCAGAGGTCTTTGCCTTATACTTTTCGAATATCTTTGACGTGAGGAAGCAGTCCAATTGAACAATGAAGGAGTCACCGGTGTGTAATCTTCCATCACACAGCACCATTGTAACGTCGAAATCGCAGAGGTCATGATCTACCAAATGGTAAAGTATTGAGGCGATATCTTCTGGCAATCTACCAACTTCTTGACGTTTTGAAGGATCGTCTATATCCCTAATCAGCTTAACGTATGAGCCAGACGCACCATTGGTTCTACGTCTCTTGGTGAAGTTAGATAGATCAGCGAATCTCTTTGTCACCGTGAGACGAGTACCATATGGTATAGCCTTTACCGTTGGTCTCGTTGCCCAACCAGTAACTTGTAAGCTTCCAATAAACCTTCTCCATTTGATGGATTCTGACATGGGCTTTTGAGTCAGTGAGTCGGTCTTGTTTGTTCTTTCTCTAGTGCGTTGGGAAGAATGGAGACAAGATAGGACTGGTTTGGGAAGTCCAGATGGTCCCCATAGGGCTTCTTCGTCAGAGCTTGTAGATCCATCTCTTTCCATAGGTGGTTGCTGTTGTTGTGGTGGTATATACACCATTGGTTCTGGTTTAAAGGCATCCTCTTCAAAGTAGTGGTTCACAGCTTTAAACACCGGGTCCTTATCTCCTTTATATCTGTCGTACAACGCTTTCATCGTCTCAGGGCTCATCTCTGGTACTATTGCTTGGACCTGTGATTCAAATAGGACGAATCCGTCATCGTAGACGGAATTTTTAGGATCAGTGGGTTTTCCATCACCATGATCATCACCTTTTACTTCATCTTCATCGTCTTCGTCATCGTCATCTTGAGGAACAAACAGACCCTTCGTACCGGTCGACAACACATCAACCTGTGGCGATGAGGGCAAAGCACCGATCTTATCGTTGTCGTCTTTCACCACACCATCCTCCTGTTCTGTCTTGACAAACGAGGAATCCTCGGAGAAGAATCTCGAGCCTTCTGATGTCATCAATGATCCTTCTGTCTCTTCACAGGCAAACGATGAAGTCAATAGAAAAGAAAACTCTTCAGACAAACGCGTATTGTATGCGGTTTTGCTTAGTAGACGCGTCTCTCTCTTCCCGGGGACCTTGACTTCCTGATCTGGTAATACTAACATTCAACTCATCATGTATAGAAAATGGAAGTATTTCCGGTAGGGACACGCATTGTTTACATCGCTCAACTCACCTTTTTTAAAACCAAGTTTTTTTTTTTGCCCTCTTGTTTCCTTATCGCCATGATGAAAGGTCAGTGAGAAATGGTATGAGTCTCCCGTATGAATGTGTCCAGAAGGTCATAGGCCACCCTACTGTTAGGCTCTGGTGCTATAGGCTCACTTTCTTCTTCTTCATGCTATTTTTCGTTGGGTTCTGTGCCGTTGTTCCCATTGATGCCATTTCAAAGGCTTCACAATCCACCAACTATGCCTTGAACACATTTGTCGTTGTTGGTGCTCTTGTGCTATTTGGTGTATTTAGCACTTTCATTACCACCACGAGGATATTTATCCTTCGAAGCTCTCTAGCAGACGTCCCAAAGAGATACGTCCCGTTGGACGTTGACGATTTACCACATGCCTGTATTACGATGATTGAAGCCAATTTTGACAAATGTGAACATATACGGAAGAAAGCACTGGTTGCCCCTTCTTCTGTTAAGCACGCTGGATTATCAAGTCCCGATTCCGAGGTGTTGCCACCGTTGTTAAGATATGAAGATACTATCCGTGCCATTGGTATGAAGTTGAAATGGGATAATGCCTCTGTTATGAATAACCTTGCAGTTCCTAAGAACCTATCATTTAGAGAGATTGTTGCCTTTTTGGAGCAGAACAAGGATGTTTCCAATACAAAGGCGTGTAGAGAGTACGTTGAGCTCTACGAAGAGCTCAGGTACTCTGGTAAGTTGATTACCGAGGAGAAATTTATACGATTTATGGAGTTGTCTTTGGAATTTATCAAGGATATCAACGACAACAACTCGGATATTCCTGATATCGACTATACTGCGGAGATGGAGGAGATGGAGGAGATCCAATCAGTAAGAAAGAGAAATACGCCCAAATACACTCCAAAGAATTCCGATGACGACTCAACAAGCACATCAAGGGATGAAGATGAAGATGAGGATGAGGATGACAACAACAACATCGACATCGATGACGATAACGACGACGTCTATTGGCTTACGCCGACAATGACAGTAGCTTTACATACAAACACTTCATAATAATCCACCAATGAAGAACATCATCTCATAACAAACCGTCATTGCCTAAAACACAACCGCCGTTTCCTAAAACACAACCGCCGTTTCCTAAAACACAACCGCCGTTTCCTAAAACACAACCGCCATTGTTTAAAACTTCACCGTCATTGTCTAACATCACCGTCAATAAATGCGCTCATCGCTTTGTCTCGGTGTTTAAATCAGCCGTGATCTCCGTCCTTGGGAATTTTCATAAAGGCGGTAATTGCCGATTTTCCAGTGGGCGTGGGCGTCGGCTTGTTTATACCGTTGTTTACGCAGTTGCTCTGAACTGGCTTCATTTTCCCTTTAATCCTCTTGTTTTGTTACCTTTCTCAGTGCGATTTCTTGATCAATTTGCCTGTGATATCAATCAGAAGATGCTGTTGAGTCGTTTGCTGTTGCTTGGTGTTGCTCACGCTGTCGCCCTCACTGAAACCATCACACCAACTGTTGGTGTTGAAACCATCAGTTGTAGCGATGAAGCGATGACAGCGCCGCCGTTGATGAAGAGATACCAAAAAGTTCGTCTTCCAAAGACCACGACAACGTCGTCGTCTGTGGAACAACCACAACCGTGGGTTCGTACGATCTATGACGATGTTGTTGAGATTGTTACTCCAACGATCATTGGTGGTGTTACCTTCTTTGCCAAACCTCCAGAGCAGACTGATTTACCTCAACCTTGGATCTCTTTAAACAAGAACGGCTCTCCAAAGACCATCACACCAGAGCTGAAGAATGGGAGAACGAAGAATGCGTCGCCAACTTACTCGACGTACTTCCAGACAGCAACGACTATAACGTATGGTTATGACGATCTCAAGGCCCATAATATGGACCCTGGAGCCATTCATACCGAGGTGAAATGGATCCCTGAGGATGGTACGTATGTCGATCTGAGTCCTCTTGTTAGATGTACCCCTGAGCGGTACAGAAAACAAGGTATTGCCCGTGATAGATCCAGTGAACCGTTCTGTACTCCTTACGAGAAGACGGAGTTGGCGATGGGGAAGACCTATTTCATCACATGGTACACGAACTTCTTCCAACCACACGAGGAGTATGTCCGTCTGCATTTCACGTACGTGAAGGAGAACATTATGGAGAAGGGAATGAAGAAAAGAGACGTTGAAGGAGCGTTCTTCTCCACGCCATGGATCGAGAACCTGCACGGGTTTTATCCATTTGAAATTCAGGAAGAATGGTTGTTGAACGACTGGACACAACCTATTGCAGTATCTCTACAACCACAGAGCGTTCCTGATGATGAATTTGACCTCTTAAAAGATGCAACGATGTTCAAAATCGCAAGAGGAACCAAAGTTAGTAAAAATACAAAGGAGATGAGAGCTCGTCAGGATCAAGGTATTAGCGACGATACTTGGTACTACGTTATGCTATCTGTTCCTTCAGTGATTTGTGTTTCTGCACTGGGGATGTACTTTTTTGTTTGGCTCACAAGAGGTGATCGTGACATCTCAGCGATTAGAAGACAGGTCTACAAACAACAGCACAAGATCTTGGGTAAATTCAAACCTTCGAGTAAGAATAAGAAATACTCAGAACTACCACAGTTCGACAGACGTGGTGGTCCAAAGCTTTCATAGGCCAATCACCGTTGGAACGCATCATTTAATCTATTCCTCGTCATATTTTATGGATCATTGTAAACTTACCAAGAAAACTACGGCTACTATCATGGGTGTCAACTTGCCGTTTCATGGCATTGCACTTTGATCCTATCGATTACAGCCAACATCAACATCAAACACCCTGAAGACATTGGATTGGAATTATAACACCGTTATAAGCAAGATCTCACCATTGCCAATGACAGATACGTGATTTTACATCTTTTGCTCAGTCATAAGGGCACTTCCATAGTCACTTTTGCCTCCTCTTTTAGCAACAACTTGTATGCATTCAATAACCATCTCTTTATCAACAGCTTTACACATGTCATAGACGTTTAATAACGCCACTGTAACACCGGTCAACGCTTCCATCTCAACGCCTGTTTTACCATCGCACTTCACCTGACACTCCACTCTGATTCTATTGGTATCTTTAAGAACGTCAATGGAGATCGAAGCCTTTGTCAAGGGCAACGGATGGCACAAGATCACCAACTCTGAAGTCCTCTTCACTCCAGATAAGCCCGAGATTCTGGTGAGCGAGATAACATCGCCTTTCTTGTTTGAGTTATGCTCTATCTGCGCTATGGATAAGTCATTGCTGAATCTGATGAACCCTTCTGCAATTGCCATTCTCGAAGTTATGTGCTTCTCAGTGATGTCGATCATCCGGGCCTCACCTTTTTCGTTCAAATGGGTGAGTTTATCACTCTTTGTAGAGTAGAATCTGAGTCCGAATTGGCTCTTCTGTAGATGATTACCTATATTTCTTTCACGTTAGTTAACACGGCACCACGAGCTTATAGCAAACATCAAAACTCACCCACCAATCAGTGTCATTGGCCTATTCTTCATCGCTTTCAGCTCGTCTAGTCCAGCATGCTTTTCCCTCTTGGACCTCACAGCCTTGCCGATAACCTCCAAGATCTCAGAATTTGAAGCCTTTGACCTTATCATATCTCGGAGACTCACTTCTTCATTACCGAATAGACACACTTTCAAGTTACCATCTGATGTTATTCTCAACCTGTTACAATCACTGCAAAAATCATCAGTCATGGAAGTGATGAACCCAACAGAACCTTCCCAATCCGGTGATCTAAACACCTTTGCAGTTTCACCAAACTTGTGAGCCCTGTGTATCATTGAAGGATGCTTCTCCAGAATCATCTCTTTCATCTCCTTGTACGAGATCACCTTGTTCATCTCCCACTTGTTTCCATCAAATGGCATGTACTCGATGAATCTCACCTCTATAGGCCACCACTGTGCCAGTTTGACAAAAGTGAGGATCTCATCTTCGTTGATGCCACGGATGACAACACAGTTCAACTTCACTTTGATTCCCAACTCTAGAGCCCTCTCAAGGGACTTCAACACCTGGCTCAGCCCATTTCTTCGAGTAATCGTCATGAACTTCCCATCTTGGAGCGTATCGAGACTCAAGTTCAACGCAGTGATTCCACTCTCAACCAGCAGGGGAAGTTTCCTGTGTAGTGCAATACCATTTGAAGTTATTCCAAGCTCCTTAACCCCCAAAGACTTGAGATCCTGAACAATCTCAACAATATCACGTCGGACAGTAGGCTCACCACCGGTGAGCCTCACTTTATTCACGCCCTGTGATACAAAGATCGAAGCGAGCTGTTTGATCTCATCTCTAGAAAGAATATGAGACTCAGGTTGTAACGCAACACCATCCTCGGGCATACAGTACAGGCATCTCAGATTGCAGCGCTCCGTGATAGAAATCCTCAAGTAATTGTGCTTTCTTCCATAGTTATCAGTGAGGAAATGCGATAAGGGCATGGCATTATGTATGGCATTCCATCTGTTGCTTACGGCTCGTTCGCCAGCCTTTCTCAGTACACTGGAAGATCTCATACGGTTCCAGCGTGCTTCCAGTGTTCTCTCTCCGGCCCAGTAAGGTAAGCAACAGTGGTTTCAATACGATCTTTCTTCTGATTTATAGGACTTATCATTAGGCGGAGAATAAGTCAACAGCGATCCAACCCCTTTGCGTTCTGATTGGCTAGATCACACACCCGAACACCACGACTAAAAGGAAGAGCTTTTAACAGCGAATGGAGACTCAGGCTTTCTACAGAGTTGCAAAGTTCCAATTGGTTCAACTGGCGTAATCTGGCCGTATTGGTGTATTGGTGTGATTTGTCCATACTGTATTTTATGGATTTCTCCATGGTTTTTTACGTATAAATCTCTCTAATTAGCCGGTTTAAGCAATAATACCCGGTGTAGTAGTGGGCCGGGATCTCATCGGTTGAAAATTTCCAGTGTCAAGCAACAGCTCGGAACAATAATCAATTTAATGCTCGTCATAGCACCTTAAAGGACACTCTTTGGTAAGAAACACGTCACGATGGAACTTCACGTATGGGGAACTCCCTCTGAGATCTCGCTGTTATCACCTCAGTGCTTAGCGATCTACTGGTATATGTCTCTATGCGTACCTTCAGAGCTGTATGAGGTTGTAACGTCTTGTAACACGGATCTTTCGCTTTCTGGCCAATTACCAACATTGATCTGCCACGGTGAGAATGTCCAGTACAGTGGAGTACTGGACATACTGAGATATCTGGAACAACAGGGATTTTCGTTGGATGCTGGGCTGTTGAAGGAGCAAAAAGCCATCAATGAAGGTTTGATACTCTACGTTGAGGATAAGTTCCAGCTCATTACTGATTACTGTCTATTTCTTAACAGATCGAACTATGAACAGTACACCAGATCGTTATACTCTCAGTATTTGCCCTTCCCAATGCAATATAATGCTCCAATTGTCGCTAGGTCCAGAGCTAAGTTGAACTGTGAAAGAATTGGGCTCAAAGTTGAGGATAAGAGTCAAGTCACGGAGGAGATGATGAAGAATGTTCCTTCCATTTCAAAGATCCATAGAATGAAATATGAATCCATGATTGAAGATAAGCTTCTGATGAAGAACTCAGTGACAAATATGAGCTGTCTAAGACAATTGGACGAATACGTTGGTCGTATCCTGGAATTGCACGCTGAGCTGAATGCCAACCATGACGGTGAAACTTTAGGGTTGTTTGGAGCAGGTAAACTGACATCTGGAGATTTGGTAATACTGGCACACATATACGTTTGGACCAGTGATTCTCTACCGGATCAATTCATAAAGACATTCTTGGACAAATCTTATCCACACATTTCAACACAACTAGAGCAATTGTTACACGATAGGATAAATCCGGCAATTGACCACGTCCAGATACGCTTACCTTCATTTACAGAGTCTCCAAACATGTTCAACAGTATAAAGCATCTTGTCATATAGGCCGGTACCCCCTGCCCCCCTCAATCTCTGTCACCATTATCATCAATTCTTTTTCGGTTTAGCAATCCCATTATGTACTATGTAATAAACTACTGTACCGTCGTCATTAACCACTCCAGCGATCAATCTCTTCGGCTGGTGTAACTGTTCAAATACCCTACTCAGCCTTGAAGGTGTCAATTGTTCGTCTACCGTCGTTGGGAGCACAAATTCTGTCTTGATCTGAAGAGGGACCCCTTCCTTGCTATCCTCATCTTCATCGTCTCCTAAGAGGTGGTTCTTCGGTATGCCTGAAAGCACCGTTTCCTCTTCCAACGGTACTTCATTCACATTAGTCCAGAGACAATAGAACAACAGGTTCTGTTTAACTTGATGGAGCACGGACATTGCGATTCTACCCGTTCTTCATATGCCTCTACTTTATAATCCCGTGCTACACCACCGGAACATTTTGTACTGAGGCCATAGCTCGAAAGCTCATTGGACTGCTTCTCCCGCTTCACGGTGAAAAGGTTACCCGGGCTCTGATACAAAGTCTCGCACTTTCCGGATTGAGAGTGTGTGTACCATTCCTGCCTCGCGTTTCTTTTTCTTCCTCGTCGCGTTTCTTTTTCTCTGTGTGCGTTTCAGTTTGGCTTTTTTTAGCTTTTGGCTCTGTTGCGCGTAACAGATATGTCGGCACGCGACACAGCTCGTTCACTTCCCACCGGCGGTCACCGCGGTTACCGTTTTGCCACTGGTCCAGGCCCCCCACAGCCTACTTGCACGTGATAGCCGAAGCTCAAGGAAAGTGGCACTTAGAGAGGGAGAGAGAGGCGTGGACCAGAAACACACGCGGACTTGTTAGACACTCCCGCGGCCGTCGTTGCCATCGCCTCCCCCCCCACTCTGTCTCAACGTGTTTCTACCAATCCTGCCCTCTGGCCGGATATTCTATCCAGTAGCAGTGGCGGGAAATTGCTTTTAATCCCTCCTGGTAGGAACACAGTGAGAGCTGGTTAAAAAATTCCGTTAGCCTAGTTGTGCATGGGCTTTGTAGTCCCACTCCCGTAGGCTGGCACCACTGCCCCGTCCAGCCTGGTTTCTCTGCCTCGGTGCGGGCGTGAAGCTTCTCACACTGGGGTTGTCCAGGTTAAATCATCCAGAGCCACTTTTTGCCCTTTGGCGCGGTAGAGTGGTTCCAGGCCTTCAACGAAACAGATGCACGTAACTATAGGAACGGTGTCATTTTTTTTTCCTGGTTGGTGCATTAATGTGCTGGGAAGTTGTGACTTTGAAGGTTTATAAGTGACCAGGCATCCACCCAAAATTGTTTATCAGCTGTTCTAACATACGATTACGGGTAATCACACATCCATTGTTTGTTCAAAATGCTTAAATCATCACGTTCATTTGCTCCTATTGGTAAGAGACTTCTCTCCAGCGCGTCAGAGCCATCTTCAAAAGACCTCTTGGAGAAATCGGTCATCTTGGGTATGAAGAACTCAAAGCCAAAGGCATCTTCAACGAGCTTGAACCACGAGAAGAAGGATGATATGGATCTCAGAGTGTTGGATGAATCCATTCGTAAATCTGAGTATTTATCACAAGGTTACAGAGACTCAAAGAGATTTGCACAGCTACCTCCAAACTATGCACGCAACCAACATTTGGAACTGTCTTCAAACTCCACTGATTCTTTACGCTCCATACTGTGGAAATTCGATGCGCCTATAAGGTATGCATTTGCTTATGGTTCTGGAGTGTTTTCACAGGGATATTCGAACCCAGATACTCAAACTGACTTAATCTTTGGTGTCACTTACCCAGAACACTGGCATTCTATCAACATGAAGTATAACCCAGATCACTATTCTTCTTTGAGATACTTTGGTTCTGGAGTTATCTCCAAGTTCCAGGAGGTTGGTGCAGGTGTCTATTTCAACCCATTTGTTGAAATTGACGGTCAATTGGTCAAGTACGGTGTTGTAAGCATCGATAGCCTCGTTACTGATTTGTCCAAGTGGAATTCCTTCTACCTTGCAGGGAGATTGCAAAAACCTGTCAAGATCTTGAGAGATGACACAATGGTTCGTTATTGGAATCAGCAGAACTTGAAAGCCGCTGCAACTCTGGCATATCATCAATTACCCAAGTCTGAAACATTTGATGAATTCCAGTTCTTCAAGAACATCACCAGTTTAAGTTATATCGGGGACGTACGTTACAGACTAGGCGCGGAAAACCCAAAGAAGATTGATAACATTGTTGAGAAGAACTTTGAATACTTCCAACAGTACTATTCACCAATCATGGACGAAGTCATCAACAAGAAGCAGTTTTTCCTCCCACCAGGGTTCACCGTTGAAAATGCTTCAAAAAAGTTGGAGAAGACCATCCTGAGGAGCTCAACGTCACAGATGCTCAAAGGTTTATTTACCGCGGGTGTTAACAAATCTATCAAATACGCCGTTGCTAAAAGGCTGAAAGCAAAGCAGTGAAACGACAGAGGAAGCACTTCCTTCCCATCGACTGGGAAGAACACGTATATCACCACCTGGTGAGAATTCAACCTCTGCGAGGTTGATTTTGTTGTTTCTTCTATATTTATAATTACTTAGGTTTCATTATCATATCCATAATACAAACAAGTCAACAGATAAGGCGGTTATCTACACAAACACCACCGCTGGTAAATTGGTTGGCGTAGCGATGGCCTTCTCCCTCCCCATTAAAATTTTAGCGCCACCCACTCAAAAACCTGAAACAGGGAATAGTCTATAAGTCACGTGATATCAGCTACACGCATTTATAAAAGCTCACAAAACTGCAAAGGCAGAGAAAAAAAAACCGTAATAAATCACGAAACAAATGGTTTGCCCGCCTCACCCTTTGGCACTCATTGGGAAACGTTGAAAAGTTGTGGAATTGATTTTCTCTTTGGTGCCGAGGTCGTTGTTTGTTTGTTTGTTTTATATTTCACTGCCTATACACACAACTCAGTATTGAGTGTACAAGATGGTCGCTATAAGGTCGATACGCTTACCGCTAAGCGTTCTATTACTACCGCTGAGTGTGGCTGCAACCACTACGCACTTGATAACGTCTTCGATATCGTCAACGTCATCGTCATCGTTTTTAGTTGAATCAAAAGAGGAGTTTATGCGGATATATTCATTGGATACAGAGACCATGGGTTCTCCAATCCCAGTAACACCGAATAGGACACTTTTGAACGATTCTGACTTGTTGATGGAAGCGGTACTTGGAAACGATACCCAGAACACTTCATCAACGTTCTTATCATTTGAAGAGTGGAAGAAAGCCAAAGGGGCAGATACACAGCCAAAGGAACGGGATACATCACAAGTAAGGTCCGTGACTTATGAATATTCTTCAAATAATGGAGGGTCTATAGGTGAAGAGATGGAAATTGACATTGCACCATTCTTCCCGAATGCTCAAGGGTTGAGTGAACCTGAAGGTAAGACATATTCAAAGAAATTCAACTTTGCATCTTTAGACTGTGCAGCTACTATTGTGAAGACAAACTCTGAGGCGAAAAATGCTTTAAGTGTTTTAGTTGAGAATAAGGATTCTTATCTGTTGACACCATGTTCAGCTGCGAATAAATTTGTCGTTGTGGAACTATGCCAGGATATCCTCGTCGATTCGGTTGTGATTGCAAATTATGAGTTTTTTTCTTCAACGTTTAAAAAAATCCGTATGAGTGTATCTGAGAGTTTCCCAGTGCTCAATAACGGTTGGACAGTACTAGGTGAATTTACCGCAAGGGACGTTAGAGACGTTCAGGAGTTTAACATTACAAATCCAAAGATCTGGGCAAAGTATTTCCGTCTGGAAGTTTTGGAGCACTATGGAACAGAATATTATTGTCCTATAAGTGTTGTGAGGGTTCATGGAAGAACAATGATACAAGAGTATAAGGAAGAGGAAGCTCTAGAACAAAAGAAAAAACAAGAGCAAGGACAACAAGGACAACAGCAACAAGGACACGAGCTTTTGGATCAACATCATCAGCAGCAGCAAAAACAACAACTACCAGAACAGCAGCAACAGCAGCAACAGCAACAACAACTTCTACAGCAGCAGCAACAACAACAACAACAGCAACTTCAAGAAATAACAAACAAATCATCAGTTTGTGCTGAAACTAATGATGAGAACTGTACTGATACACAAGAGTCAATCATACACGATTTGATCAACGACACCATCGAAAATGTAACTGCATATGACAATTGTCCAATCACTCTGCGTTCCATTCCTTTTGATGAATTTTTTCGTCAGGCGAACTCCAGTGAAATGTCGTTATGTCCAATCGTTGAGCCAGTCACTTCACAGTCTTCCACTGCACAGGAATCGATCTATAAAAACATTATGAAGCGTCTTTCACAGTTGGAGACCAATGCAACACTTTCGATCTTGTACATCGAGGAGCAATCAAAGTTAATCTCTTCTACATTTGCATCCTTAGAGACACGTCATCGAAAGAAGATGGAGGCTCTTATGGCTTCGTTTAACACATCAATCCACGACCAAGTCTCGGCATTGTCGGAGTTGTACACACAATTCCAACAGAAAACTGACGAAGTTTTCAACAGACAACATGCAAAGCATTCAATGTTGTTGACAAATGCACAATCAAGGCTAACAGCCTTGGAGAGTGAACTCTTTTTCCAAAAGATTATATCTGCCTCCAATGGAGTTTTACTACTCTGTGTCTTGGTTTACGTCGTGCTAACCAGAGATACGGTCATTGAAGGTGATTACTATGACTCACATGACCATCCAATCTTAAAGAAACAATGTGCAAACGATGGCTCAGACACAGAGGTGTCAGATGTTGGCGATCCAGCCCTGATTGAAAGACCAATGACACCTCAGAGTGATAAAGAAGACTAAGCAATATCAGAGAAGGCTCTGTATACATTTAATGACTGTTTCTTCTCCTTATTTAATGATCTATTTTAATTTATTTAATACAGCTAATCATGGCTATACACAATGTGTATATTGGAACATTTCCCCTGTTGTATGCCAATGCCATTGATTCCTTCCCAGTGCTTTTTGGCGTTGTGTCATAAAACATCCGGACATTAGTAGGCGACATGATCGTGCATGAATGTTTCAACAACGAGTCAGATTTATAACAAAATGAGGTACTTTCCAGCTAGAGAAACCGTTGGAAATACAATTTGTTGATGTTTTCACCATGATAGTGTGATATTATATTAATATTTAAAAAAAATCATGATTTTGCTGGACCGTTTATGCTCAATAGCTGAATTTGATTAGTACATGGTTTTATTTTTCTATATTGAAAAGTCGGTGTTGATATTTTTATATAATGAAAAGTAAATGGTTAAAATTTTTATAAGAACAAGCAAAAATAAAAATTCTAACATTGACCATAATCTTTTTATTTTTGGATATAAAGAGTCAATTATACATCTTTGATGATCAATACTATCAAGTTAATATAATATTACACAAATTTCCAATCTTCATACAACCAATAAAGCATTTAACGGTGTTCCTTCCCCCCTTAAGACGCACCCCTGTGTGTGATTTTGGAATTTCATCTCTACACGTCGATCATAAATTAAAGCAGATCGAAAGGAGAGTTTAGCCAGCTTAGACAAGAAGAATTTACAATTGAGCATTATATTCGTGACATCGTTGCATGAATTAGATTAGTAGATCTGGAAAGACCTTCTTCTTCTATGTATAACTAATAAAAGAGCTTTCGTACTCCTGGAATCTATATAGTAAACAATTCTCTTCGGCAGTTCAAATGAGTATCCCAAAAAACAGAAAGCCAGTGTCTTATATCGTAGAATTAAATTAGGCCAGGGGCTGGGTTCCCCTTACATTAATACACCCCTGTCCTTTGAGTCCAAAGGTGAATCATCAACGTACCAGTTACGTTTCCTCTTGCTAGCTTGCACATATCTGTCCACAGGTGATGAAATTGGCGTGTCATGAATCATTCCATATTCCCTTTCAGAGAAGACAGACATTGAGCTTGCACTTGGTGGTGTTGTTAGAGGAGATGACTGTGGCAGTTGAGGTGGTGCCATGAACTGTGGAGGTTGTTCGAAAGTTGTAAACGAAACTTCATTGTTGTTGTAATCAGCACTAATGAGATGAAGAAGTAATAACGATAGAATATTTTGATGCACATGCTCTGGAATATCGGAACTTAACGATGTAGATTCTTCCAATGATGGAAATTGTTCCATTGCAAATGCCTTTTGCATTATAAACCTTGAAACGGTTGATGCTTGATCAACATATTTGTTCAATAGGGATTGTGAACACTCTTGGAATGCCAATAACAGAACCATGGAGATTTTGGAAATTTCGTAGATTGTATCTTCAGAATAACCAGAGAGAAATGGAGATACAACGGCAGGGAGCTGGTTTTCGAGATCTTCGTCGAACGTAGCATCATCATCGAATTCGTTGACATATTTCTCCACTGCTTGGTAAAAATGTACTACACCAATGGGCGTATCCATGACTGAACATGCCAATAGGTTAGCAGATATAGCTATTAGTGATGCTGGTGCCTGTAGTAGGCATCTCTTATAAGTCGAGATTTCACAAAACATTCTTGCAATTTTTTCAATCTCGTGCTTTGTTGGGATATCCATCATATCCCTGTGTATGAGCTGGAGGCAATCCTCTAACGAAGTATGTGATACAGACCACTCAAGAGTACTGAGAATATGGCGTTCCATCTGTACAAATGTTTCAGCATCGTACGCTTCACGGCACATTATGACGAGTTCCTTTAGCGTAGGCACACGTGATTTTTTATCCTCATACTTCGCAGCTAACCAGAGTGCAGTACAACCAACCAATTGGTAATGTCTCTTAAAGACAACCCTCTTTGAACAGTACTTATCCACGATATTGACCGCTAGGAAATAAGTCTGTGGTTCAAGTTTGAACGTCTGATGAATCTCCAAGAGGAAATCCAACAGGTATGGACGCATATACCACTTGATCTCTGGCTGAAGGTCAATCATCTCCATCGACACTGCTGACGAGCGTTCCAAGTCACTCAGATGGTGGTTCATCTCGTGTGTATAGTCCCGAATCGCAACATCATGGTGTTCACACTCCAGTTGTGTAAGTATTGGATTAGGGTAACGACGCTTAGGCGCCTTTGGAGGTCCCAGCTTGTTATACTGTGGTGACCAACTCATGCCTTCTAGCTTCAATCTTCGACTCCACAGTGTTTGTGCTTATGGTGTATAGGGAAGTAATAAAAGGAACAGAATAACCTTTTATAAAAATCTACCGAGCTGGACGAATGAACCTTCAAATTGCAGAAGCAGCAGGCGATTTTTTCCCCTTCCTCTTTCACTACTTATTCCCTGGACTTATAACGTGGAGCAGGTGTGAATGCAGTGGTTGAAGAAAAGTGTCCATACGTGGTTCGACGCGTTAGGGCGCCAACCCGGAAAGAGGAAAAAAAAAGAAAAGGCCGCTGTGCAGTAGGAGGAAAACAGCAGGGCAAAGAAAAAAATTTACGCGTCAGGCACTGGAAAAGCGCGTTTTTTTGTTTGTCTGCCCTAACTGGATTTTCTAGGCAGAGAATGTAGTTTTTCCAGGCAGAGGGACAGGTTTTTCCAGGCGGATATTAGGCAGAGAAGAAAAACGTTTAGAGGGAGCGTGTTTCCAGGTTTTGGGCAGAGGGCAAAGGCCCAGGGGAAGCGTGTTTAGGGATTTTACACAGGAAACACGCAATTTTTACAAGAGAAGCGAGGCAATGTGTGAAGGGAGGGCCCTTAAAAGCACAGCAAAGAAGGTACAGAGATGCAAATTGGACTGCAAGTAAGGGGAAGGGAGGGCTTCCAAGGAAGCCATGAACGAGTATCTTAGACTGAATTCCAGTGTTGAATACTGTGGTTACTCTGTACATGGTACGAATTGGACAGTGAGTTTAATTTCGAACCAGTGGAGGATGATTTGAGATATGAAACACACCACGTCATTTGTTTATGGGATTCGTGAGATCTGCAATTCTTGTTGACACTGGACGAACTCTACTTCCCAAAACGGAACCTGTCGCTGTACGAGTTGTATACGTGTCGTCTCGAATAGGAAACACGTCAATTGATGCTCACTGATGTGAGGTTTCCCAGGTGGGAAGTGTATCGTTGATTCGCCCATCACATTTGGAGTTTAGAGACAGGCTCTGTCAGGATATTGCAGCGAAATTCTTGTAGTTTTCGATACGGTTTAGGATACATCTGTAGGTTTCTGAATCCGCACATAGTTTCTCTGTAGAGGTCCTAAACAGGGTACTGGTGCTCCATTTGGGACACCTAAAGCTTATACACGGTCGTTTTCTCCGAACACCAAACTACAATAAAACACATTGCTAACACAGAGGCATATCCACCAGGTGATCGATGCCATGAACGTCTCTGTCTGTGTTGGTTGAATGTAATCTATATTTCATCTTGGGATTTCATTCTACATGCACTTGGAGCCCAAATGCGTAGGGAAAGACCCTTTGGACCTCTCCATCTCCTAAAGCGCTTCCAAAGGCTTCCACTGGGAATTGGTATGCTCATACAACAACGTTTCCTGCCGCGTCACTGCCAACCCTAAAAGGGCTGACGCGTCGGTGTTAACATGTCGGCGTTAACAAACCCTAACTCGCTAGCGCGCTGAGACCGTTCCCACACATTAGTTTCTGGGCTCAACTGGTAGCGCTCAATATTTATCCGTAGATCTCGATTGTTTCAACTGCTACACTTCGTTAGTTCAACTTTGGAGCAATGGACGCGCATACTGTTTCTGAAAACCTCTACCATTTCTGTACAGAATTTCTCCACCATTTCCGTAGAAAACGCTGGCGGCGCGTCTGCTTTCCCAGGCCTTCCAATGCTCCAGTGCGTGAGTTCCGCGTCATGGGATTGGTTATGAACACTGTCACCTGGCCATTTTCAGGCACTTGTTCGCTTTTTTTTGGGAGGTGGAGGGAACGATCACTGTGCTTTCACCCAAACACCAGCCCGTGTGATGACAGGCCCTCAGGCATACAAGTGGAATTGACACTGTTCTTGTCGTGCTGAACGGATAAAACAGGTGCTTATCCACAGTTATAGAAGTTTCCACGTATGACTCAGCTTCTGATACCAACTGTACAGTATAAATATTGCGATTGAACGGGTGTAACAAGCTCAGACAATGGATGACACTCTGTAGAGAGCGGATTGAGGTGTCAAAATTCTCAACTTTCGGGTGTCAATTCGTTGGATGAACTGATGCCGGCTTGTCATTAACAATATTTCGTGTGAAATTAGGATGGAACAATCCTGTAATTATTCGATTGTAATATTCTTCAGACCTTTTTTCCATAAATTGAAGCAGTGAGAGGTAAAAACTTCAGAACAAGATCGGAAAAAAGTTATCTAAAAGATCTGTCGTTCTTATATATAGTGCTTGGATAGGAATAAGTGGCCTGGAATTCGATAAAAGGGACGGGGAAACGGCTCACTAGAGAGATATCATCACAATTGAATCAGTGGATTGGAAAGACACCCCACCATTGTATTCTAAAGAGCACCATCACTTCTGTTTCTGCTCCCACTAACACTAGTATCACGGCTATTAATACCCACCACCTGTACTACTAGAAACAGTGCTGTTGGGAAGATGCAAAGAGAAAGTACACTTCCAGAGTATACGTATATCCAATCTGCTGCCCTTCAACCTGGATCTGGAGCAACATTACCGTACTCCATAGAACAGTCGATTTATTCTCATCAAGTGCCAAATCCTCCAGCTGAGAATACAGAGCCAGAGAATGAACTGGACCGTGAATATGAGATCAAGGAGCAAGATAGATGGCTTCCCATTGCTAATGGTACGTATCATCCGTGGTTTCTTCATTATTTCAGACCCTGGTTTCATGTTTGAGACAACAAGAACGATGGTACAATACTGACACCCTTTTCTCTAGTAGCCAGAGTGATGAAGAATGCCCTCCCTCCAGAGGGTAAACTGTCGAAAGAGGCCAAGATGTGCATGCAAGAGTGTGTTTCTGAGTTCATCTCATTCATAACGTCAGGTGCTGTTGATAGATGCCAAGCTGAGAAGAGAAAGACCCTAAACGGTGAGGATGTGCTATACGCCATGTATTCACTGGGGTTTGAGAACTACGCTGAAGCGCTAAAGATCTACCTGACAAAATATAGAGAAGCAGAGAGGCTAGATGCTGATGTCCGTAGGGAGAAGGACAGACGAAAGAGAATGCTACGAAAGGAAAGGAAAGAGAAGGAACGACTATTGGCAGAGCAGCAGGCTGGACAACAAAGTGGACAACAAAGTGGACAACAAAGTGGACAACAAGATGGACAGGAGGCCCAGATGATGAGAGTATTGGACACTGGCTCCGCAGGCGAAGAGGAATACGAGTACGAGAGTGAAGACACCAAGAATCAGCGAGTCAACGACACCATCTCCAAACTTCACAACCAAGAACTCGTGGGCTTCGGGCTGGAAGTCGAATGTGAAGAAGATATCGCTGACTTTGTGATGAACCCGGAATCACCAAACACAGACTACGAAGATGAGCAATTCGACTTTTAGGCCATGTTTACGTTTCCCAGGGAACCGTGGATTTTGTGTCACTGTGAAGACGCTTTCACTGTTGATATATCCAAACCACAAATTAAACTGCCTTAACTATTCTCCATTTGTTGATGAATCACAGGAAGAACCAACCAGGAGACAAAGGAAGAGATCGAAACCATGAGACAGAGCTACGTGATATCCTTCAGTTGTATGGTTCAAGTTGTTTGCAGTAGCGGCTTTGTCGTCCAATTTCACAAAGATGTAGAGGTTGAATCCTTTGTTTCCAACCTCTACGCCAAAAACATGGGCCATCTGTCCCTGCAATTCGCAGAGGAACTCAACTTGTCACCTTTCCAGATTGGTGATTTCAAGGGTATCACTGGAAACTTCACCACCGACGCCATCTCGTCCTTGTATAACGACCCCAATGTTGTTGCAATCTCTCTTGACAGGGAACTTGTCCTCTCAGATGTTCAAGAGTACGCACCGCTGCACTTGACCAGGCTCTCACAGACAGAGCGATTACATGCTGGACAGAGTATGGACTATGTGTATGATCCTAGTGGTGGAATCGGTGTCGATGTCTATATACTAGATTCCGGTATACAGCTGAACCATCCAGATTTTACACACAGGGTTCATAAACTTGCAGACTACACAGGCCAGAGTGTTAGAGACCAAACAGACCCTGTGGGCCATGGAACGTACGTAGCTGGTGTCATTGGCAGTGAAACCTTTGGCGTTGCTAAGAAGGCCAACTTGTACGATATTAAGGTCACTGATAAGAGGGGCCGTACCAAGTTGACTGACGTTATAAATGCGTTAAACTTGATAGTGAGTGATTCACGCATCACTGAGAGACCTTCAGTTGTTGTCATTCCACTTATTATGAAGAAGAACTTGATATTGAACGGTGCAGTGGAGGCTGTTGTAAAGGAGGGAATACCAGTGATTGCATCTGCTGGTAATGACGGTAAGTCTGCCTGTGACTTCTCTCCAGGAAGTGCAAAGGGCTCATTAACAGTTGGTGCGTTGGATGCACAGGATAGAATTGCTTCCTTCTCCAATTGGGGTCCATGTGTTGATATATTCACATCAGGAGTTTCAGTGGAGACAACTTCTCTCAGAGGTGGTGCATCGACTTATAAATCTGGAACTTCCCTCTCAGCTGGAATCACTGCAGGAATGGTTGCCTACTACATGGGCATGGGGGATACTGGAACACAGGCTGTGGAGAGAGTTGTGAAGTATTCATTGAACGATCGCATTCCATTGATGAGCTTAGAAGGGAAACCACAGACCCCCAATAGGATCTTGTTCAACAATGAAGGCGAGCCAAATTGGGGGCCTTCTGAACAGAGCAATGTGAACTGAAACTATGGAGGCTATGTTTATACTTAGTGATGCATCTGATAACTTGTCCCTATTATGGGCTATGTGTATACTGTAGAGTATGATACTTAAAGGCTGTGATAATAAAGAAGAAAACTAAAACTAATTAAACCAAAGAAAGAGAACGAGAAGAAGAGAACCGGAGGGTATAAAAGCTCATGACGTTGTGGTATCATCTTGTGATTGGATCCCCTTGGATCTGCACAAGGGACAGTTGTTCTTACCCCTTGTTAACCAAGTATCTATACATGTCTGATGGTACAAGTGTCCGCAGTTTGGTAACTTACGGACAATTTCGTTACACTGATAGTCGGATAGACAAATTTGACATCTGTCTTCTAATGTTGTATGGTCCAAGGTCTTATACTGTGATGCTCTTAGACCCGGTGATTCGGTGCTGACTATTTCGAACAATTGACAATCGTGTTTCTCTAATTCTTCAACCGTGGTGACTTGTGGTTTGACTTGACCAATCAAATCTTGCAAGTTCAACAAGTCTTCATAAGTTGGGTTTTCAGACATCAATGAAGGCGCTGATAACAACGGATGGTTCCATTCGAACGAGTTCCCCATCACGAATATCACCCAAGAGGTGTGTGCAGTAGACTCTTCATCTTGTGGCCTCGAATTAGATCTCGTTGTTGCCTCTGATGATGATGGTGAAAGTGTTGGAGACGTTGGATGTGATGCTGTTGGGTTTGCAGAACTTGTCTGAGGCCTGTTGTTCTCACCACGCATAAACCAGTCAACGTTATCCGGTTGTGGTGTGGAATTGGAGGCCGAGGTTGTAGTATCACGAGGCTGTTGCACCGAGCGCAGCCCAATGATCATCACAGGGACAACAGAGTGTTCATTTGCCGTTTGACTTCCATTATCGGTTTGAGAAGCTTCACTGTCAAATCTAAAAGCCCTAAAGAAGGACATATTCTCTGAGCCAGCATTACGGGTAAGCTCAGTGTTTAGCAGTCCATGGTGTAGTTGAGTAACAAACTCCTGGTACGTTGAGTCCTGTGGTGCACTGTTGTCACCTGCTGATCTCGAAGTGTTATCGAAACGACGACCATTAACCACCGACGACCCCATTAATCCTCGAAGCGCAGACGATGCAGCCAATTCCAAGAGCCTTGAAAGCATTTCAACCTGGTTATCAAACGATAACGACGCTTGAGATGTGTTGGAATCGCTGGAATCTGCAGATCCTGAGAGCGATCTATTTTGAGTTGTTCTATTAGCAGCTACGCTCCCTAATCTGGAAGCTATGCTATCCAGCTCATCCATAAAGTGTGCAATCTCATCTTCTCTTCCAGAGACATCACCAGAGAGAGAACGAGCAAGCAGATCACTATCACCCGCTGGTGTTTGACCAGTAGTGGAAGCAGCTGTTGCTGTTGAAATTTGTCCATTGTTGTTATCAACAGCGTTGCTATTCACGCCTGCACGAGCCTCATCAATCATCGTGTCGAACAACGACTGTATCGATTCGCCATCTCTATTCCAGAACCTCAGAGTATCTGCCAGTCTGTGTATTCTACGTCTCTGACGAGGTCTTTGGCTCTGTGCTGATGACCTCCTTCTTCTCACGCTTGCCATTCTCTGTGAAGCATCCATCATGGCAGTGCTCTGAGGCTCAACGTTACTGGAAACAGATGATTCACCTTGCAAGGCCTGTTGTAGTGTCAAGCCATTTGATACCGATATAGTTGGCACTGCAGGAACCGTAGTTGCCATACCCGTTACCATTGTTGTGCCATTAGACCTCTGACTCATACCTTCGTCGCCTGCTGTAGTGTTGGAACCAGAGCTCGTTGATCTGCTTGCCCGTGATTGCTGACCTTCTCCAGAGTCGTGAGCCATCCTTGATGAGAGATTCCCCATCGTTGCTGTGTTGTATTCGAAGTTGATCCTGCTGTTTCAGTATATGAGTTTGAGTGTGAGTTTGAGTGTGAGTTTGAGTGTGAAGTGTGAAGTGTGAGTGTGAGAGTTGTATACGAGGATATCAGGAGCTTCCCACAGCGGCCGGGAAGGCGTCACAACAACACCCAGACACCAAGAGAGATACGCCACTGATTACATAAGGGCTGACAAAGCAGATTATGTAATGTATTACATAATCTGTATGGAAAGAAGTCAAAAGGCAGAAGGCAGAAGTCAAAAGGCAGAAGGCAAAAGAAGACATAATAATCCCAACAAATAACCCTGTTCTCTTTAACGGAAACTAAACGACTCCCTCCATGACTCGGCGTGCCTGCCGGTTTTGACTCGCTCCCCCGGTTTCACTCCTTCGCACGGTTGGAAGCAATCGACAAGAACTTTCCCCCTAACACACTCTAACCCGAAGAGTGGGAAAAGTACGGTATTCGGATGGTTCCTTCCGCCCGTGCGTTTACCCCGGATTATTGAAACCTGGTTGTTGGTTGAATGGGAAAATGGGAGTTTTAACAAGGTGATGGAACCATATTGTGGTAATAGAATCTCCTTATACGGCCTTCTCCTGAGTTTTTATTTAAAAGGAGGGTGTTTTCCACTGAATTTTGTCTATTTTCTTTGTTCGCCTTCATTGTTCTTCCCCTAAGATCATAGTAAAAGGATCAACAAACAACCACCACCCTATTCAGACGAGATGACTGTTGCTGACAACCCATTCCCAGAGACTCAGGACGTTCTCCAAGGAGTCCAAGTGCGTGCTCGTGTTCCACAGAACGCTCAGCACATCATCACCGCTGATGCTTTGGCTTTCATTGCGATCTTACACCGTACTTTTAACAAGACTCGTAAGAGATTGTTGGAGAACCGTCAAATTGAGCAATCCAAGCGTGATGCCGGTATCTTGCCAAACTTCCTCGAGGAGACCAAGTACATTAGAGAGGATCCTACCTGGAAGGGCCCAGTCTTGGGTCCAAAGCTTCAAGATAGAAGAACTGAGATTACAGGTCCAGCTTCTAGATCCATGCTTGTGAATGCCTTGAACGCACACGTTGCCACTTATATGTGTGATATGGAGGATTCTGCCACTCCAACATGGCTCAACATGGTTGATGGCCAAGTTAACTTGTACGATGCTGTTAGAAAGCAGATTGACTTCAAGAAGGGTAACAAGGAGTACAAGTTGAACACCAACAAGCACATTCCAACGTTGATTGTTCGTCCAAGAGGATGGCATTTGGAGGAGAAGCACGTGTTGGTTGATGGCGAGCCAGTGTCTGGTTCGATCTTTGACTTTGCACTGTACTTCTACCACAACGCCAAGGAGACGATTGCCCAAGGATTCGGACCTTACTTCTACTTGCCAAAGATGGAGCATCACTTGGAGGCTAAGCTGTGGAACGACATCTTCAACGTTGCCCAGGATTACATCAACATTCCAAGAGGTACCATCCGTGCCACTGTGTTGATCGAGACCTTGCCGGCTGCTTTCCAGATGGATGAGATCATCTACCAATTGCGTGAGCACTCTGCAGGTTTGAACTGTGGCCGTTGGGATTACATCTTCTCTTACATCAAGTGTTTGAGAAACCACCCAGAGTTCATCTTGCCAGACCGTGCCCAAGTCAACATGACTGTTGGATTTATGGCTTCTTATGTCAAGCTTTTGATCTACACATGTCACCGTCGTGGTGTTCATGCCATGGGTGGTATGGCTGCTCAGATTCCAATCAAAGATGATCCAAAGCGTAACGCTATTGCCATGGCTAACGTGAAGAAGGATAAGCTCAGAGAGTTCAATGCTGGTCATGACGGTACTTGGATTGCCCACCCAGCTTTGGCTCCAGTTGCTAACGAGATCTTCAAGCAAATGCTCACACCAAACCAGATCAACTCTGGTAAGGGTGTTGAAGGTTACATCCCAATCACCCAACGTGATTTGTTGTCCCCATACGTTGAAGGCGGTGAAATCACCGAGGCTGGTATCAAGGCCAACTTGGTTATTGGATTGTCCTACATTGAAGCTTGGTTGCGTGGTGTCGGTTGTGTTCCAATCAACTACTTGATGGAGGATGCTGCCACTGCCGAGGTTTCAAGATCTCAATTGTACCAATGGGTTAGACATGGTGCTAAGACCAAAGAGGGTAAGATTGTTACCCCAGAGTACACTTCCAAGTTGTTGGGTGAAGTTCAACAACAATTGGCTTCGAAGGCTAAGCCAGGCCATAAGTTTGCTGAGGCTGCCAACTACTTCAAGGATGACGTTACCGGTAAGGAGTACCACAACTTCTTGACCACTTTGATTTACGATGACGTTACCACTTTGGAGAGATCCACACCAGCTACAAAATTGTAAGCTAGTTGTTCTCTTTTTTTTTTTCCCATGTCATTATATAGCTTTTAAAACACATTTTTGTTGATCAAATCAAAAAGAAAACAAAAACAGTCAAAATAAGTTCAATTCGTAGTCATTTTCAGGGATATAACTCACCAAGACGGTTCTTTCGTGGTATTTACAACCATGTAAGCCTTTTACAGCCTTTGTTGCATTGTCAGTGGATTCAAATTTCACAAATATCTTTCCAATTGAAGATTGTAAGTTTTTCAAATTTCTCTTGTAGGATTCATCTGGACGTGGTATTTTCAGAGACACGACGGATCCGAATTTTGAACATTCATGTGCGATATCTTTTGTCACTTGATCATATGCCATGTCTTTCTTGAGCTCTTCTGGATGAACAGCATTTAAGATGACAATAACGTTGGTTTCCACTAGCTGGTGAGAGCTTGCTATTTTTGCCAAAGATCTGAAGGTAACCTTTTCAACTTGTTCAAGCCCTGGACACGCTTTGATGGAATGAAGTGTGATGTCCCTGATCTGAATCTTGTTGATAAGTTCAACAACTTCCCCGACGTCTTTACCGTCTGGAATAGTAACGAATACAATTCCCAATGAGTTTGAATCGTTATCCTTGATTATTTGGATATGACAGTTAGGTACCAATGGATCCAAGTCGTCCTTCAAATCTTCTTCTGTAATATCAGATGGCACATTGACAATGGCAATCTTATTAGAACAATCGGATAACGGGTCATTTGGAACCTGCTGAGGAGAGATGTAAGATTGTGGTCTTTCAATGGTTAACGAGAGATTTAATTCCTTTTGTAAATGGTACGACGATGCGTATAGTATTGTAGTCAACTCACTCGTTGAGAGTTGTAATATCAAGAACTTGTTTAGGTGGAGTTCATGCCTGACGATCATTGCACCATCAATTGCCAATGAAGAGATGAAATTTGTCAACCCTTTCACGAGACGTTCCACTGGGTATAGTGTAAATTCCACACCAGATATGATCAGTTGTTTTGAAAGACGAGAAGATGCCGGGTCGATATTCACCTCATCGAATAGAATTGACGTGTAGTTGTTCAAATCACCACTATTGACCAATCCTTCAACTTTGGAGATATCGATACGTTGTTTACGACCTTCACCAGGCAATGGAAACAAACCTGAAATCTTTGCCCTTTCAGCGCTCACTTTTTCAAACCCTTTTGGCTTCACGTCCCATAACGAGTGTCGCTCCAGTTTATCAATGCTGATAGCAGATTCAACCTCTTCTGGCTTGAAGTTATACTGGGAGAACTCCATATGGTCTCTGTGATCTCTGTGATCTCTATGGTCCCGACGATCTCGACGATCTCTGTAATCTCTGTAGTCTCTGGTATCTCTGTAGTCTCTACGACCATCTCTATACCCTCTCCGGTCACTATGATGATCCCTAGAGCCACGTGAATCTCGGTAATCTCTTGAATCATAGCCCCTGGAGCGGTTATCATCCCTTCCACCGGAGTTCCTGTACCGTCTGTCGTCTCTTCTGTAGTCCCTGTAGTTACCACCACCACCACCTCTACCATACTCTCGTCTATCAGCATCACGATCTCTGTAATCAGAGCCACGTGTCTCTCTCATAGAACTGTAGCCATTGGACACACCTGCAGACCTTTCAGAGTTCTCAGCGGACTTGTCACCGTCTCTCGCTTCTCGGGCTCTATAGCCAACACCTTCGCCTTGTTCCTGAAGCACTACACCATCCCACGTTAGTAAACAATCACATTCCAAAGCATCAGCAAGATACTCACGCTTCTGCTTGAGAGCTTCTAACACGTTGTTATTACTCATCTTCTCCCTCTGTGTTTACGTTCTTTTCTCTTCCTTCTAGAACCTTCCATCTCATCGGGCAAAGCTCTCTTTTTTTGTTTTTGTACACACAAATCTCAGGCTCTTGTTTATCGGTACGCTCACTACTTTTGCTATTCATGCTGTTGGCCTGGTTTCGGTAAAGTGCCACATCATCACCATCACCACCACCACCACTTTCCTGGTAAAGAGGATACGGCGACAGAAGACCAAGGTTTTAAAGCCAATTAAGAGGATGAGAGGTGTGACGCTCTTGTTGTTGATATGTACTGTCACTGTGGCATCGATTCTCGGTATCGATCTCGGTAATGACTTCACAAAGGCTGCTCTTGTTGCCCCAAGAATGCCCTTTGAGATTGTGATGAGCGCCGATTCCAAGCGTAAGGACGTTTCAGGGTTGGCGTTGAAGCCACTGTTTAACGATGGCATTGAGAGATTGTACGGTTCCCAGACCTCCTCTCATTGTACGAGGTTCCCGAAGCAGTGTGTACTGAATTATAAGCCATTATTGGGCAAACCAGCAGATGACGCTGTTGTCAAACGCTATTTGAAGGCACACCCTGGTGTTTCGATCAACCCTTCTTCGAATAACAGAAACACCATCTCATTTGAAGTGGAAGATTTCCAGTATCCAATAGAAGAGGTGTTGGCTATGAATTTGGGGAATATCAAATCGAGGGCTTCTTCTTTGCTCCAGGAAAAGGTGCCAGGTGGGTATTCACAAATTCAGGACGTTGCCATTGCGGTCCCTTCTTTCTTTAAACAAGCTCAAAGATTGGCGATCTTGGATGCTTCTGAATTAGCAGGGTTGAACGTTGTTGCACTCATTGACGATGGTGTTGCCATTGCCACCAACTATGCGACTAATAACGAGTTTTCCGATGATACAAAGGAATACCACGTTGTTTATGATATGGGTGCAGGATCTACAAAGGCAACGCTGGTTTCCTTCACCAAAATCAACGATTCAATCCCACTGAGTATTGAAGTTCATGGCTATGCGTTCGATGATACCCTTGGTGGAGGTTATTTCACCAATGTTGTCTCTGAGTTGATCAGATCAAAATTCTTGAAGAACCATAAGCAGATCAGATCCGATAAATTCCAATCAAATGAGCGTTCCATTGCTAAACTGTTCCAGGCTGCTGAGAAGGCCAAGCTAGTGTTGAGTGCAAATAACGAGGCCCACGTTTCTATCGAATCCCTTTATGAGGATATAGATTTCAAGACAAAGATTACCCGTGAAGAGTTTGAGGACTTTATATCTGATTCGATTCCAAGTATTACACAGCCTCTAAAGGATGTGTTGAAACAGGCCGGTCTCAGAATTAATGACTTGACATCTGTTATCTATGCTGGTGGTTCAACCCGTGTTCCATTCGTTCAACGCCATTTGCAATCTTTTATCGGGGAAGATTTGATTTCAAAGACAATCAATGCGGATGAGGCTGCTGTGTTTGGTGCTACACTCCGTGGAGTCCAAATCTCCAAGGTTTTTAGAGCAAAGGAATTTAACATTACAGAAAGATCTCCATATGAATATTCTGTTTCATTCGATGATGAGTCAGAGGTTGTGATCTTCCCAGAGGGATCCTCATACGATCAGGTTTTCACACTCGATGTGACTGATAAGATTAAAGATTCGTTTGGTATTGAAGTGATTGAGGATCTGAAGAGAATTGTCAGATACGAACCAGTTGGTAAAGTAGAAGAAATTATCGAGAAACTCAAGTTCAACATCAGTGATTGTGCTGATGAGGTGAAGTATGTTGCCAATTTCAAGCTATCACAGAGTCGTATAGTTGAGCTTGAGTCTTTGAATGCACAATGTACTGCATCTATGGGATTGTTCGAGAAGCTCAAGGGAACTTTTGACAATAACGAAGATATTAAACTCACTTCAAAGATTGCAGTCAAGCCAAAGTATCTTTCGTCACGTCCTTTGGGCTCCGCTACAAAGCAAGACTTGAAATTACACCTGTTGAACTTGGCAAATGCTGATAAGCAGAGAAAATCCGAAGCTGAGAAGCTGAACGAATTAGAAGCAGCATTGTACAGTGCACGTTCCTATTTCACAGATGATGACGTTGTTGAACAAATCCCAGAGGATGTGTTGGACCATGCAAATGCTCTTGTGAGTGATTTATTGGATTGGTTGGATTACGAAAGTGACGGTGCCTCTATAAAGACAATAAAGGGTAAGCTCAACGAGATTAAAAAGATTAGGGATGAAATTGAAGGTGAAATTGCCAAACTTTCTGTCCCATTGGATCTAGACGAGTTTAAAAAGGTCTATGAGAGAGGTGTTAAAGCTGTGAACAAGTTCCAGGATTCGTTGTTGACTTTGAAAGACATCACCATGAACCTTTCTGTGGAGTTTGCCCAGATTGGATTGGACTTTGACGAAGAGTTCTCAAAGTTGAAGATGCCAGAGTTAATCTCTGAGGACAAGTTCAACAGAGTCCAGAAGGGCATCGACAGCGCACTCCAAGAAGTTAAGAACCTCATCGAAAAGGGTGAAAAGCAGTTTGACTCTGTCTCTAGAGATGATAAACTCGAGGTTCTGATCGAAGCCAACGAAAAGCTCGACGGATTGGAGAAACTTGAACAGAACATTGCAGCCAAATTTGCGCGTGGTCATAGGGGATTGAAGGAGATCTACAACAAGAGAATTCGTGCTCTAAAGAGAAAGGCAGCCAAGGAGAAGAAGAAGAGACAAGAGATGGCAGAGCAGGAGGTAAAAGAGGCTTCAAAGGAGGAAGAGGAGGATGAGGTTGAGCGTGAAGCTGAAGAAGCCATCAAGGAACAAGAAGAGGTAATAGAAGAAACCGTGGTTAACACGTCAAGTGACGAGGAAACCGTCGAGACAGCCTCTGAACAAAAACAGACCGTTGAACACGACGAATTGTGATTATATACGCACTTAGCTACCAATCTAACTATCCGTGTAACTACTCTTATTGGTGTAGATCCTCCATAATTGTGCTATATTGCTCTTGCTGAGGTTTATACAGTGCACGCAGGAGCAAGCTGGCTGTTTTATCCGGCATTCGGGGGTATAAAGCGAGGGAAATTTCAGCTCTTTGCTAGCTGATTTCCGCTATACGAAGGGCCAGAAAGAGCCATCGAGAGCTTTCGAAGATCTTCAGAGAAACAATGGATGCTGTAAAGCCAGCCGTAAAGTACGTTGGTGTCAACATGGACCATGGGCTGGTATCCAGAGGGTTGAATATCCTTGTTCCCTCTGCTTCTGCTGCACAGAATATACCGATAAGTGCCGTATTTCTAGCCCATTTCAACGTTCATACTGGGTATGAGTTGAAATGGAGCAAATCCGTTGATGGCGTCTCCTTGGAAGGCGTAGAGTTCAAAGCACTGCCTTCAGGTTTACACGAGAGAGAAAGAGACGTTATAACATTTGTTTTGCCGGCAAAGGGATCAAAGAGCGTTGATGATTTGTTGTATGGAGTGTGTGTTTTCCATCAAAACTTGAAAGACTCTGAGAGTGGCGATAGATCCACAGTTAAGATGTACTCACTTGGAGTGATTGTTGATCCGTATAAGCATAAGTCCAACTCGCTGGTGACTTCTTCGGGCCCTGCTTGGAAACCGGCAAACTTCTCCTGTGGAGTTGAGCACGTGGAAGAACTAAACCAGCTGCTGGATAATTGGAAGGAAGAAGATGGCTATGACTCGTTTGAGAAGTTCTTCGAGGCCAAATCTGATATCGTCAACGTGATGTCAACACCGTCATCGCCAAGGGTCCAGAGAATATTACCCTCGGAGAATCCAAAAGAGGAAAATCACCATTATCTGCTGAAACTGGATTCACTTCTCGAAGCACTGGGACCACTGATCTTCAAAGTGTGGAGATGCTCGCTGCTGAGACAGAGAATCATCTTCTTTGATGCTCCCTCTTTGGAGCAGAGCTGTGCCTTTGCCTACTGCCTCTCAATACTGTCAACTGTTCCACAGGAGTTGAAGTCGCTTATCGATGAAACCACTGCTTGTAATCTCCAGTTCAACAGACCAATATTCTCAATTGGAGTCAATGATATTGACTGGCTCAAGACTTTGGCGTCGAACGAGGATGGCTTCATTGCAGTGTCATCAGATGAGATCATCATGTTCAAGAACAAGCTCTACGATACTGCTGTGCAATTGCAGAGGGAGGACGCCTCGAGTCCGATGATGTTCCAATCGAAGGCCAAGCTACCTGGTGCAATCAACGTACCGGCTCTACGAGCAACTCAGCGAGATTTGAAGAGATTCTACGTGCTTGTACGAGAATACGAGCTCTATAAGGATAGCGATATCATAGATGACGAGTCCTCGCTGGATTGGTGGACACAGGTGACTGAGCCTCTCTCGTGGAGGTATCTGGCATGGTCTGGGTTCTACTGGTGGGCCTCAGCAGGCGAGAAGGAACTCATGGATGATGAGGCTTATTCTGAGGGTATTGCCGGTTATAACGAGATTGGCGAGAATGGAAACGAGAGGCTGCTATCCATAGTGGGATATTTCCAAGGCCTTACAAAGAGAATCTTCAGAACTGTTAAAGATATTATGGGGGATCTGGAGGTTAATGAGCCAACCGTGGTGGAGTACGCCGACCTTGTGGAAATGGGGTTGGATCCTTACTCCTCTGATGACATTGAATTTGTCGTTGAATTTATCAAGCTATGGTGGAATCGTGATGCCAAGGTTGGCAGCTCACTGGGTAATCTGTGCTGTTTTATGTAAAGTTGTACACTTGTTCGTTATAAGCCGTTTCACCTCCCATTCTGATCCAGATATACATTTATAACATAGTAATTTGCAAGTGAAGACTTGCGTAACAAAGAGAACAAAGCAAAGTAGAGTAATAGTATAATTGAACAATGTTGAATCGTCATAGTACAGTCCAAGCAAACGCACCGACAATCGTGGCACCGACGATAACGGTGATGATGGCAGCACCAGCTTTATCACCGTTATCGATTGTCAAGGGACTCAGATTGGTTTGACTTTGCTGTGTACCAGCCGCACCATCACCTTGTGAGGTACCACAGGTGGAATTAGTACATGGAGCAGGTCTATCTCTGATTCTCAAATTTTGCATCACTTCAAGAGCAGACATCTGTTCACCCAATCCATAGTACCCGTCCCAACCTGAATACCACCAGTTGAGGCCACACGTATGGCCATCCGTACCACCAGAACACGAGTTAGAAGCTGCTCTAGCAGAGGCATCCAACAAGTCGTAGATATCGTCATAAGTCTCTGGCACCATGTACGCAGTCAAACCCAAGAATCTGGAGAAATACGCCTTGAACGATCTCTGATCGTTGTTACAGTTGTCACTACCTTGACACGCAGCTTCGTAGAGAATCGAGTTGTTGAAGAACACTGAGGAACTTCTCAGGTAGTCGAGAGTTCTCGTTCTCCACTTCTCCTCTTCCGTGAAGTTGTACAAGTAAGCAGAACCTGACATCATGAGACCTTGGTTATACGTCCACTGGAGCTTTGTGATCGTCGTACAGTTGTCATCAATGTTCGCACCGTCATAGACAAAGTACCAGTCACTCTCGTGAATGAGACCTGTATCATACATCCAATCGTGAACCTTGTCACACCATTCAACGTATGACGTGTTGCCCGTATATCTCGCCAGTCTGGCACCAATATGGAAGAGACACCCGTTAGAGACCGAGTTCTTGTAGTCGTAACCAGAGTTCCACTCAAAGATCTGCCATCTCAGCCCACCTCCACAGTGATCAGGATCCCATCTCAACGCCATCGTGTTGAACACCGCTTGTGCCAGATATAGCCACTGTGGCTGGTCATCTGGAGGGTTTGGGAAGTTTCTCTCGGCAGCAGCCATCACTGCAATGCCCCAGAAGCCTTGGTCATCGTTACCTTCTGTCGTGGACTGGTTCAAGGGAACGTAGTTCCAGTCCTCGCCAACCTGTGCCAGCAAAGCCTCATACGTCTGGTTGAGGTAAGTATCGTTTTCCATATAGTACCAGTAGTCAATCATGGAGCCCCAGGCACCACCAGCTTCCCACCAGTAGTATGGGTCTGAGAACATACCGATGGTTTTACCATACTGGTCTCCTGTGTAGTAGTCCATTAAACCGTCTGCGATCAACGACGTCACGTTCTTCAGACTCTCCAGCTCATCCGGGTATAGCCAAATAGCACTCGCTAGGTGAATCACTGATGAAAGCACCAGCAAGAAACGATTCGATGGCTTCATAACTCTGTATTGGGGAGCTTTGCCGGTTATGAGATGCGAAAATGCTTCTTTGGGGGCTGTCAAACTGTGCAAAAATGCAAAAATTTGATAAATATGCCTTAAAAGGGGGACTCTTGGTTATGAATTCCACCAAGTTTATGAGCTTTTGCGTGTGTGCCAAAGAAGGAAAGCCGGTGTGATCAAACCGACAGAAGCCAAAAAAAAAAGTAAAACTCTTTTGGTATTTTTTTTTCGCACCGTAACCATGGTTACTCATCCCGTTTCTGCGGGTTTTCGTTTCTCTGTGTCATTGTGCTTTTCCGCGAATGCCAGAAACGGGGAGAATTGTTGGTGCCACGGATGAAATTCATTTCCATTTCCTGCTTTGTCGAATATGTCAGGTGTGGCTAGTGAGAAACGAGTCGCGAAAACGACCGGATTGGATAGCGATGTGAAACATCCAGACACCACATAGTATAGCATCATCGTACAACGTTGCCTATAGAACCCATTCAATGAATGAGTGAATGAAGAAATCAGAGGTGAAGCAAGCCAATGTCAGAGCGTAAAGTCATCAACAAGTACTACCCACCGGACTTTGATCCTTCAAAGATCATCAAAAAAAGGAAGAAGGTGAAAACCGGCTCTGCAAGCCTGCCGACGGTACGGTTCATGACACCGTACTCTTTAAGATGCGATAACTGTGGTGAATACACTTCGAAGGCAAGGAAGTTCAATGCCCGTAAGGAGAGTACAGATGAGACATACCTTGGTCTGAAGACGGTTAAGCTGCACATCAAATGTCCCAGATGTGCTAGCGAGATAATCTTTCAAACTGACCCCAAGAGTGCTGATTATGTCTTGATCTTTGGAGCAAAGAAGCTCTATGACTCTGGCAATACAAACCAGAAATTACAAGACGAGACCCTTGAAGAGACCTTGTCAAGGCTGGAAAGCGAGGAGCAAGAGGAGGCAAAGTTGAGAGAAGGAAAGAGTGGTCATAAGACAACGACAGTGGAGGAACTCGAAGCCAAGTTGAATGCACTTCGAAGAGAACAGGAGATGAATGAAGAGTTGGATGAGATCCAACAGAAGAACGTCAGGTTACAGGAGAAGTCTCAGACCATTGTGAAGAGCCAGAAGGAACAACAATTGGCTAAACAGAGACTCCAAGAAGAAGAAGACGAGAAGATTGCACAGGATGCATTTTCCTCTAAACATCAGAAGCAGCTGATCAATATCTACAAGAGTTCCGATAACGACTCCAGTGGTGAATCTAGCGATGAATCTGACTACGATCAGCCTATCAATAACTTCATCAAGAGACCGGCTTCTAAAGTGGTTATAAAGAGAAAGGCGAATACCCTGGGCGTATCAACCAAGAGAAAAAAGTAGATAGAGGTGATCAATTCAAATGGCACCATTCTCTCCCATGATCAACTTGATAATGACACAGGCTCGGCTCGATCCACATTCCTAAAAGGGCTGCCACGACAATACCACCGGAATCACTCAAAGAAGTTGCACCGAGCGAGAACTCACGTTCATCATCAGAAACCGTTTCAAGTATTAGCATGAACGTATTCACATACGAGGCACCTCCCAATAGCCCCTCGTAAAACACAATCAGCATAATGATGTAGATGCTTGGAATGAAATAAAGGATTGATTGCAACAACAGTACCACGACATTCACCCATTGTAGGATGGAGGGAACGTACAACTTACGTATCCGAACAAATGACGCCGATGATCTCGAGATGAATACACCCAGCTGGTACAGAGTGCCATACGTCACATACATATCCCTATACTTGTGGAATGGAGTAGATTCTATAGGGAATAGTAGCGTTGGAGATATCGATTGGTTGATGAGATACTCTGCAAGGTACACAGTGAAGAGTGGGCCCATAAAGGGAAAACATAGGGGCTTTAACCGGTCAAAAGTGCGTGTGATGTGATATTTCAGCTCATTTGGTTGTGTGGTAAGCTCAATTGATTGCAGTGGAGTGTAGGACATTGTACTTGGTAATCTAAAGTAGTAGAGAAATCCCAATGGACAGAGTGTAAACATCAAAAGCGATAGTTTCACGTCAAGTTTCAACACCGTTGTGAGCAATAGGAACATACCACTTCCTATGAGACCTGCTCCACCGGTGCCAGAGCTCCAGCCTTGTAAACTCGTCTCCTCGAAGAAGTGTGTGAGTTGAAGGAATGTCAGTTCTCCCAAGCCTGAGCTTATGGATGCCAGAATGATTCCAAAGATCTTCCATCCAATGCCACCAAACGTCACAAGTAGCATCCCGATAACACTTAACAAGAGCAGTATCACAATCCTGGTGTTGTAGGGGATCACGTGAATGAAGAACGGTGCTGATAACTTCATTGTGAAGGAAGGCAGGACATCTGCCAGCAGCACCGTGGCCTTGGGAACAAAGGGACCAACGAGATCAACAGCAGCGCTCAGTATCACGACATATAGAACGTTGTTTATAAGACCAAAGATCCAGAAGGATATGAATATTTGTTTCGAATCCATTGATTTTGGCCACGTGATGGAACAAGTTGATGCTTTCCAATCTCATCGGGATGGGATTACATTGGCAGTTTTGACCGTTTTTCCCTCCTATACGGTTATAAGGCTGAGTTCTCTACAGCGCACTTTTAACTGAAATGTATATAATGTAATATACAACAAATCATCTCTTCAATGCTGCAAATCTTCTTCTAAGAGCATCCAAATCATCGTCTTCTTTCTTCTTGAGCCCAACATCACTAGCACGTTTGACCTTTTTCTTCCCAACGGCTTTCTGTAAGTCATCTGGAATTTTGACAGTGGGATGAAGATTATCGCTGTTACCAGCTGGTGGTCGCACATGGATTGGAGAGTGTTGCTTCTCATTGAGATCAGGTAACCCACTGGTGGTGGAGAGCCTTCTGGGTGTAGTTCCGAGGTCATTGAATTCAGTCAACGGCTCTTCCACGACAATTGGCTTACCGCCTTCGCCGTCATCGTCGTCATCGTCGTCTTCATCATCACCATCACCGTCGTAGTCCTTGTTATCTACGTCATCCTCATCATCCAATTCACTGAATGGAACGTCATAGGCCCTGGCAATCTCTTTCAAGTACAGCGAAACCAGCTCTTTGGACGGAGCCTCAACAACTGTCCGTTTCACAATCTTTTCAGGAATGATATTATCCTTGTTAGACATGGCGGAGTGAGTGAACTCGGGTCCAAACTTGTGTACAAGCATCTCTCTAATCAATACCAATTCCTTAATATCAGTATGCGGGGCAGCGTAGATGATGGTCTTTACAGCTTCTACAAGACCAGGGTCGCACTCCTTCTGATCCAGCAAGCCAATTCTTGCCAATAACAACTCACAGTAGAGCTCTAGCATTTCCATAAGTTCGATGTATATATCATCTCTGATGATGTTTTCGACACGAATTTTAGCGCTCTCTTCTTTACCTAGAGCCAGTAGCTCAGCCATCTGGATAGTGTATTAGTATTACACCGTGACTGTGGGAGCGGACGGAATATCATGGAAACATTACTCACCTGTCTCCTCTGTTGCTTTGCCAGTGCGGTCTTCTTCGTCTGAGCAAACCTCAGACGACTGATAGCCATCTTCAACGACACTTTCAGACGTCCCTGATTACCCACTTGTTAGCTCTTCAAATAAGGATAACGCACAGAATTCTAATAAGTCATACCTGTGGTGAAATTGTAGGTGCCATTTCTCAGTTCAGAATTGACCTGTGCTTCAGTTTTGTTTATCCTGAAGGCATCAATATTGGTGATGGTTGATAATCCTTAAAATATACGGGGTGTATGGATGAGGGAGAGCGAGAGGGCGATACCGCTACAGTTGTAAAATCCGAGGTGTGTTGATAAGCCGGAATGACCAAGATAGTGTATACTATCAAATCGTTAAATACTTCTCCATGATACTGTTTGAGAGTCGTGTGTTACCACTGTTGTTGTATATCAACACCAGGTTATACGCTGTTTGCCTCTTCAAATCGTGTTCGATATCCAGATCCTCATATTCTGTCAAGACACGGTTGTAGTATTCAACTGCAATGGATACCAATCCAAGAAGGTGATATACCCTGCCAAGGTTATATAGAGCTTCTTGGTGCTCCAAGCGAGTGAACTTGCTTGAAGAACGAATTTCGAAGTACTCCGTCATGTATTTCAACCCTTGGAGTAACTCCATGTGACGATTGGTTGAGGATCTCTGCATTGATCTATGAACATGGGCCAGCCCTGTCAATAGACAGATCAATGGTTCACCCTTGGTGTTTTTATACATTCTCGTCAGATACACCAAACTTGGAACGTAGCTTCTATTTGTGAATAGAAGACAGGCATATATATGCATGATGTATATGTTGTCATGACCTTTAGGATCAAGATCTTTATTCACAATGTTTGCCATTCCTGTAATGTGTTTCCCTAGTTTTAAAGAGTCGTACCCCTTCAGTTGTCTTAAAAAGTACTTCTGATGGTTGATGGATATGAAGTTCTCGGTACACATCTTGCCAGAGGGTTGGACAAGCATGAACATTCTGAAAAGATCCCTGTTGAATTGATACATGTTCACAACTTGTCTTATGGAGTTCAAGATATTCTTTGAGTCATCTGTCTTGATAACAAGCGCAAGCTTCACGAGGTTCATTGTTCTTTCTCTCTCTTTATCGTGGTAGAAAACGTTGATGCTCTTTGCATTGTCAATAATACTATTGGCATCTTCAAGGTTGTCGAATTTCCCAACAGCCAAGGCATATTGCATAAAGAGTGAGAACCATTGGTCATACGTTATACCCCTGAATTCTTGCTTTGACGTCAAAACAACTCTTTCCTCCATCTTGGAAGTGAACCCTTCGTAAAGCTCAGAGATTCTTTCGATCTTGGAATCAATGTCCATATTAAGACCTTTGGTTCTCATAATGATACCTTTGAACTGTCTAGAACGATCCTTTGGGAAGAAATTCTTGACATTACAGAAGAGTTCAATAAGCTCTGATGTCAATTGAATCCATGTAGCAGCAGCAACTTTATCGCCTTGTTCCACACCTTGGTATAATCTTTGGGCCCTATTGAACTTTTCAATCACGTTTTGGGTAATACGCGCCTCTCTTTCCTGTTTCTCGGCCTCTGTGAGCCTTGATTTCTTCTTCACCCTGATCTCGTTTTCAATCAAGGCACCTCCCGTTGATGACATTTTAACAAGCTCATCATCAACTGCAGTATCTTCATTGCTCTTTTGCTTTTGATCAATTGCTCTCAAGAAATTGACCCTATCAAGAAGTTCTTGCGACTCTTCCACTTCTTCAAGATAGTACAACACTTCAACCAAAGAAAGCATCATATCGAGATTATCAGGGTCCATATCCAGCGCTATGTTGTAGTATTGCTTAGCGTCGGTGTATTTACCAAGTTCTGTTGAGCATCTGGCCAAGGAGGAATATAGCTGTGCAGTTTGGAACTCTTGAATTTTGCTCAAAGGTACATAAAACTTGATCGCATCGGCAAACAGTTGAACACCCTCCAATTTTTGGGCAGCTTCTAAGAACAAGTCTGACGTTTCGTTGATATTGTCATTGAGCAAGAAGTTATAGTGCACTAAAGCTTCGTCAATATTATCAAGACTGAGTCTCAAAGATCCCAACTTGACACGTATATCAATTGGAAGCTTATGTGATTTGTTCTTCAGTATATCCGGCAGCGCTTCGAATTGTGGATTTTCGTATCTTCTCTCATCAAACTCAGAATCATCAGTAACATACTCCCAGAACTCTTCAGATTCTCTTTCCTGCATCCATCTTGAGATATGTTTGATTGTTCTAATGGCGATGGCATAGTTCTTCTGGTTTACAAACAATTCAGCCAAGATGTTCAACGACGACCAATCAAATACAGGGAATGGTTTCTCATTCGAGACGTCTTCTCCCATTTGTATGGCTTTGCGATGGTTGATGTTCTTCTCAAACAACTTGAGGTAAAGTGCGATCGCGTCATTAACTCTGTTCAGCTGGTTGTAAATCAGCGCCAATTCACGCAGCACCGCAGGCTCTTTGGGAAACAGTTCAAGCATCTTCTGTAAGTTTTCCGAAGCTCTTCCATAGCTGCCATTCTCCCTGTACAGGATCGACCTTTCTAGAAGTACGTCAAATGTTCTATACCCAACTGTGACTGCTCTTCTCAGACAGTACAGAGCCTGTGATGTATGGCCCAGCTCACGCGACTGTCTCGCCACGAAGGCCCAGAATTCACCATCGGTGGGTCTCAAATGAGCAGCAAGAAACCATGTGTTACAGCTTTTATTTGGGTCATTGAGCAAGAGGTAAATTTCACCCAAACTCTTGTACGCTGGGAAGTTTCTAGGGTCCTTCTTAATCACCTCTTTGAATTTCAGCTCTGCTTGTTCGTACTGTCTGGCAACAAAGCACTCATTGGCTTCGGAAAGCAATATACGAACCTCTGGATCCAATTCCTTTGCAGGACGCGCCGACACCAATCTTCTCTTTGAAGTTTTTTTCGATTTAGCTGGACGCTTCCTCTTCATGCTATGGGTCTCCCTGAGAAGGGCCTTGAGATCATCATCTGTTCCTTCGTCATCATCATCAACCTCCCAATCGTCACTGTCAGAGTTGAAAGCATCCAACAGATCTTTTTCAATCGCTTCTTGCTCGGCATTATACCCTCGTTCAGCAAGCTCCTCCTCATCATCAGAAGAGTCATACACGCCTTGATGACCCATATATTGATTATCATCTTCTTGCCTATCATCATCACCACCTTGCATCATTGAAGACACATCGATCCCTGATATAATATCATCCTCATTTCCTAGCCCTTGAAGCTCAGGATCAACAGTATTATCAGCCATTTAGTTGCTATGATAGAGGTCCAATGGGGGGTAACCTTTCCTTTGTTTACCTTTTTGACGTTTGCTTTTGTTTACAAAAATAACATCACGTACTGTCCGAACCAGTATCCATTGCTTACGTAATATACCGCACTTGCCCTTATATGCACGCTCCATTTTCCTCGCCACTACATCATGGGCGGATGTTACTAATAACAGCTGCTTTTGACACTTGGTTGAGGATCAGAGCTCAGGGTAAAATCAATTATAACAATGGTGAGTCTGTTCTAGAACCGTGGGGAGTATTAAATGAGCTCAATTCACTAACATTTGACAGTTTTCCGGTTTTAGTGGTGGATTTGGATTCCCAGGAGGTGGTCAATTTGGTGGATTTGCTCCAATGCCGCAGAAGTTTGAAGAGTACTTTAGATGCTACCCTGTGGATATGATGCCTGAGAACATCAAGAAGGAAGATGCGAATTACGGTGGTAAGATCTTTCTTCCTCCGAATGCATTGAACAAACTGACGATGTTGCACATCAGATATCCGATGTTGTTTGAGCTGTTGAACGAGAAGGAGAACTTGAGGACATTCTCTGGTGTTCTTGAGTTTGTTGCTGAGGAAGGAAGGGTTTATCTACCGCAGTGGATGATGAATACTTTACACGTCCAACCAGGTGCTGTGCTGAAAGTGACCAACCAGGACGTTCCACTGGGTAAATTTGTTAAAATTGAACCACAGTCTGTGGATTTCTTGGACATATCTGATCCAAAGGCGGTGCTGGAAAACGTGTTGCGGAAGTTCTCTACTTTGACAGTGAATGATATCATTCAAGTCAACTACAATGACCATATATACGGTATAAAGGTATTAGAAGTGAAACCGGAGTCGGCATTTAACAGTATATGTGTGATTGAAACCGATTTGGAGACTGATTTTGCCCCACCTGTTGGCTATGTCGAGCCAGATTATTCCAAACAGGAGAGGAAGAAGAAACCAGTACCATCCACCAAGAACGTCATGGGAACAATGGCTCATTCTATTGACTATGTCAATATTGCTAAAGGTGCTGCTGACAAAGTTGAGACGTTTCATGGCCAAGGTCAAAAATTATCAGGAAAGGCGGCCAAACCCGTGCAGAAAGCAGAGGTTGATATTGAAAAGTTGATTATGAGTGGTGAAGCTGCTCCATTGACTTTGCCATTTGGACAGTTGTTCTTTGGGTTCCCAATGGTACCTCCAAAGGTTGATCAAACGGCTGGAGAAGAGTCATCTTCCTCGCAAGCCTTTTCAGGACAAGGTCAGTCTCTAAGACAGAGTAAAAAACGCAAGGATTTTAAACAACATGAAAGTCCTAAGCCGAAAGTACACAGTCCAGAAGTTATAGAAATTGATTGAATTTTATTATCCCTCCTTTTCTGAATTTCCTCCTCTTCTACTTGCAACTCTCATTAGGGAAAGTGGAAGTTGCTCTTCACCGTCTTCTTCATCACTGTCGTCATAGAACTGACTCATAGAAGTTGTACTATGTTCATCACCACGGATCCATGAGCCAATAGAGTATACTCTTTTTCTGAATCCTTCTGACATGGATGATTTGTGCGTATTCGCAATGCTGGATACATTATCTAAAGCGACTGGGTTTAATTCATCATCATCCAATGCTTGGTCGCTATCATCATCATCATTATCATCATTATCATCTTGGGTTGTGTTATTGTTGTGATTTGGTGCCAGCTTCTCATATCCACGAACAGCTTTCGCAGCATACTCAGAATACAGCGAACGACTTAGGAACCCGTATTTAAACTCATTAACACCAACGAGAACCTTTGTAAGCTCAACCAGTTCTTCAATGTACTCAACAATCTCCTCCGTAGCTGCAGTAGAAGCATTCCAACTTAGAAACCTCTCTTTCAAGACATTTTTCTGTTGGTTTTCAAGTACCCTCTTTTCCTTTCTATGACCAAAATCCATCACAAGATCTTCATCAGAGTCATCGTCAATAGAATCTTTCCTTTTATATTTGGTTTTGATAACATCAGATACTTTGGCGATGAGCCTTTTCTGTGCAACAGTACAACTAGGAAGGTACTGTGGGAGAGGCGATTTCGTGAGAAGTGCAAACTCAACGGCCTTTACAGTGTTGTTCATCGATGCCATCAATTGCCTGCGATAAGGAAAGACGTCATTGTTGAGCTCTTCAACAATAGCAGATCCATAGGAACGACGCAATTGGACGATATTTTCAACTCTCTCCAAGATCTGTCTTAGAATGAAGATGATTTCAAAAAAAATCTTTTCGATTTGGTGGTAACTTCCCTTCAATCTCGGTTCTTTCTTAGCACTGATTCTGTAAGCATCTGCCCTAATGAGCGAAGCACTGGTGAGACTAAAAAGCCGTTGCAAAGTATGGAATCTCTTTTCCGATAAACTGACTTGAACGTTTTCTCCATCTAAACCAGCAGCATAGAGTAGAAGAATCTTGGAAATATTGCCTGTACTGTAAACCACTTCCTTGATCAGCTCATCTCTGGCTTTGTTCGGGAAGAAACAGATTTGGCAAATCAATGCGACTGCACCTCCATAAATCATGGCAAGACAACGTTTACCAAAGTTCACCAATATACTTCCACCAACTTGTGATGGAATCGCAGAAGACAGGATCACTATATAGATAGAGATCACACCGATAATCGCAGCCTTAATATATGGAGTTCCAAGGAAAAAATAAAACCCTGGAACTGCTCCTATCACAGTGACGACTGTTTCAAGATATGGATTGTTCTGTCTATTCCCGGCGACATATGAAAGGTATCCCCAAGCAGCACCCGAAATGACTCCAGCACCTCTTAAAAAGAAGACAAAGAACGTGCTTCCAACTTCAGGCTCAACAACCAAGATGCAAACGAAACCTATCCATGGCCCTCTAATATCAACAAACCAATGTCTTGCTTCAGGCACAAACATTGGGAAGGTTGCTAGCGTCAAAGCAACCGCACATTGGAGTCCAAACCTGATGTGAGCTGAGTGTGAATGATAAAACTCGAGCAGATCAACAACCAATGAATCAATAAAGTTCTTCTTGTCTTCATTAGTCGACAAGACAGTTGTAGATTCGTCATCAGTGGGTGATTTTTCAGACTCAAACACATCACCTGTGTAGATCCTCAATGAAGGTGCACCGTTCAAGCTCGCTGATTCATTTGAATTGAAGAAGTCACCATGGTTTGCTTCGAACCAACCTTTCAAGTCCTCTCTGCCTCTTAGGAAAGGCATCCATATACGTCTTCCGAAGATTCCTTTCTTTTCACGCTTTGTTCTAACCTGAAGTATCGAGTTTGCCACATTCATCATGTTGATAACTGAGTTTGTAGTCTCCTTCAAGTTCATAAGGAAAGAGGAAATGATGAACATATCGTCATTTGGCGTAAGGTAGTTTTCGAATTCATTGCTTAGAGATGTGAATTCTTTTCTGAACGATATATCCAGCACTGAAAGGTCTTTAGCCAAAGTTCGTATCTCTGACTCAAAGTTGACCTTTGTAATATCAATTTCTTCGAGTGTAAAGTATTTCGGTTGAGCCAATCTTGAAACATTGACATCGTATGATTGTGCTATTGATAACTTCACAATATACAAACAACGAGAAATACTTCGATGGAGTTTGAACTGCGGGTCATTGGTTCGACTCAGCACATTTTCAAGCTGTTTGTTGTCGTTACTATGCATTGCTGTTGTATAGTGAAGTTGCGAGGCATTGATTAGTGCGTATGTGTATGACAGTTGTGTTTTGAGAATCTCAATCAGTGGTTCAGCCTGAGACGGGGAACAGTAAGAGTACGATATTTCGTACGTACATTCTTTCAGGACACCTTGAGTCGCGTTGAGTTTTGATCTCAGTGTGGTCTTCTTTTTAATCAATTGTGCCAATGTGACTTGGTCTTGTGGGTAATCAGTAGATTTCTGGTTAAAGAACCTGAGGGTATAGTCAAGTGTTTCGTGAAGTTCGTTCAAGATATCTGACATTGATGTACCAAAGTAAGATGAGCCAAATTCTGGGAAAATCAACAAATTACAGGCAAGTGAGATTGCTATACCGATGAAGAATGGCACCGTGAAGTTCCTTGCGATCGTTCCTGGAGAAACGTTCAAGTCATCAGTGAAGGTGAAATGAACCACTAAGAACAACGGAAACACAATACCAAAGAACTTGTGTGAGATCACCCTCATCCACCCATGGAAGAATAGCATCAAGATTTGGAACACTGCAAGAACCGCTAGAGCAGCACGGTACCTGTCGTAATTGTACTCAAACTGGTCATGGTCAGACAGATGTTCAAGGTTTCCTAGGATACATTGAGCTATGAATCTTCCCAAAAGAGAGTAAGCGTTACCCAGTAGCAACCCCGTAGTACAGAAAACAATACCTTCCAGCATGGACCCGAATCTTCTTCCAGGGTGCACCATAACAGATATTAACGGGAGCATCGCAGGCTCACCGCCCAAAACAGAGAGCGTCGATGGCACTAAACATAGGATGAAGGCTATAGTAGAGTTGACTGTAGCTTTTGTGATTCTCTGAGCGATCACTCTGCTCGGAAGCTTCTTTATGATGTACTTCTTTACCTGTTCTATGCTCATTTATATTGTCATTTGGGGTTTATTCACGGTACAATGAGACTTGAGTGTTGCAGCTGGTGATGACCACACCTTTGTGTTTTTCTATTTTTCTCAGCAGGTTTTCAGATCCACGATGTATTCTGCAGAGGGAAGGTGTAAACGAGGGTGTGCGCCGACAAGGATGAATCGGACTTATAAAGCTCAAAAACTCCGACAACAGGAGGTGCATCTTAGTAATGAGACTACATTTCAAAAAGACTGGAAAAAACCAAACATCCATAAATAAAATTGGGAACTAAACACTACATCTTCCTAAGCTAAAGACTTCTCATGGTCCTGCAGATTTTCTTGGGGCTCGTATCTATCCTCTTTGACAGGAATCAGAGAACAGATAGCAGCGACTGCTACACAACAGATTCCTATAATCCAAAACCCTTTCATGTAGTTGTTGGTACCATTTGAGTAGAGTGAGAATCTGAAAGCCAAAGAGAAGAAGATACCGCCTAAATTACCAGCGGCACCAGTAATACCCGACACAATACCAACGTTTTTAGGATTGATGTGTGGGACAAGCGAGAAACACGCACCGTTACCAGCTTCCATGAACACACACATAACACTGATGGATGCAATGAGCCCATGAAGAGATAGCTTCGAGCTTGGGACGAATCCAATCCAAATTAAAAATATTCCCTGCATAGAAGCACAGAATAATAACCAAAACTTCTTTGCCTTGGTAGTTTTGAACGTCTTGTACAGATAATCGGAGATGATACCACCAAGTGGTCTTGTCACAACGTTAAGAAGACCAATCATTGAAGCCCAAGAACCAGATTCACTCTGGTTCCAATTGATTCCATCAAGTTCCGATCTTTGCATATAAAGTGCAGACAATACAGATTCGATTGCCAATTCTCCACCAAATGTAACAACGTATGGGAGGGCAACAAGCATTGTACGGTAGTGAAAACTCGTAAATAAAAATGACTTCCAAGTTGGGTTTTCAACAATCTGTTCAAGGTCAACGACACCACTAACACGAGTCTTGACAACTTCAATACCATTATCAGAGGTTGAATTATCTGAAGTTCTTTCGTCGATGGCGCCAATCTTGTCCTTCGAAATAGTGCGAAGCATTGGTGGAGCCGCCTCGCTGATGTGACTAAGTACAGGATGGTGGGCATTTATCGAGACAACGTCAACGGAACGCACATCAACACCGATATTCAGCACATCTCCTCTCTGTGACCACTTACCTTCTGGGCAATCTTGACCAACGACAAGGATCAAGGCAGCAACAAACATCAAAATGACGAATGGACCAATAACGAAGGAGTAACTCCAGCTTTTACGTTCGGAATAACCATCTCTGAGAAGATCGTTCACGATTGCAGGCATCATGAAGAATGCCACACCACCACCGGAATTACCAAAACCTCCTGCAAAGGCATTTGCAGTACCAACGATGGTCTTATCGAAGAAGACTGTTGTCCACACCTGACATGGTATAAAACTTGAGCCCAACAATCCCACAAAGAAACGGATTGCGTGCAAGCCAGGAATATTGTTGACGAGTGGAACAAAAGCAGTAGGAACACTACCAACAAGAAGCACCAGAGCCATGGAATAACGAGGTCCAATTCTATCGCATAATGGGCCCAGGATGACACGGCCAAGCATCGTTGCACAGAGACCAGCAATGTTATTGTTAGCAACGTCTGCAGAGGTCATATTCAAGTCCTTCTTTATAGAATGGGCCAAAAGAGGCGGGAATGCAAACCACGACAAGAAGGACACGAAAAACCCCAACCATGATAGATGGAATGCCCTACCGTATATGTTGAAAGGGTTAAGAAGTGGTATAGAGTATGCCTTTCTGGTTCTAGGATTCACCTCCGGTGCCTTCACCAGTAGGGGCAGTTTGTCCTTCAAATTCATCTCAGAAGTAGGCTTGTAGTCTTACAGAGTCTAGTATATCGCTAGTTGAATATAACAGGACGTGTTGAAGACCAATACAGAGGCAAGCGATTCTTTATATACTTTGAGATGCGGTGTGAGGCTGTCGGCAACCTTTTCGGTATTCAACTTATGACAAGCAATTAGCTATGCAGCTCAACACCAACAACACCACTTCCTCTACTAAACCTCTCCTGTTGTTATCGTATAATGATAAAACTGCTCCACAGAAGTTCAACTCTGGTGATTTATCAGAAGATAACGATTAGCGCTGTGGTGTAAAATGCGTAAGAAATCTGCGAGGTGGTTTAGAGGCCTTGCCTTGTGTTTTTTTTTTTCTTTTTTTTTTACCAGTTCAAGATGTGCCTTCTAACCCCAGCAACAGCAAACGTTTGCCGCCGATCGCACGCAAATCAAGTTTCTCTTTTCTTTTCTTCCTTCTGCAGGCGGAAAATGTATTTACATTGCGGATTTTATTATTACAGCGGTTACGGTTTGACTGGTTGACGCTTTGAACCACCGCTACCCGCTAATTGCGACCAATATACGAGACAAAACTTCCGGATGATGGTTGTTATCACGAGAGTCTTAGCATCAATGGGACAGAGTTATCCGGGTTCCCAGTCTCTGTGCAATCGGCTGTTTTGATATATGCGATTGTGCAATGTTGTGCGCAGTGCTGGTTTGGTTTACACTTCCGGCCTGGATCCGCTCGCCTCATACACTGGTATCGCAGCTGATGGTGTTAGGATGACCGTACAGTGATCGCTGTGCAATAGTGGCCCACTCGGCGGCTCATATAACCGCCATTGCTTGGTCCACCAAGTAAAAGACTGAAGCACAAGTGTAATTCCAAACTATTGGCAGATTGAGAACTCGCTGTCCTGTGTGCATCCACCACTTGGTTCAAAGCTCTATGCAATTGTGTGCATTCATGCTACTCGCTACGTGCCACAATCTGGCGGAGAATAAATGAGTTTGCAGTATCTCGCATAGCCCTGTTTATCTGCGTCTTTCTGTGTGATTTGGAACACTCGTATGATTGTACGTTGATTGGTTCTGTGTTAACACAGTCCGTACTATGAAGCACAAGAAACACTTCTATTGCTGTAATCTTAATGATGAAGTGATTCTGGAAAGAGAGAAAATAACACCATGGAGAATATATCTTTCAGTTTTATCATTTCTTTCGTGAGAAGATACTTTCAGAAAACATCAACGACAACAACTATTGACTGAAAGCATGACATTGCCTATCTCTTCTAGACCTGATTATGATCAACTCTTCAGTGAAAGAGAGTCTACTTCCTCTGAATCAGAATATGATTATGATTTCTTTTGGAGAAAAGATGAACCGTTGACTAAGATCTTAGATATCGATAGCAATACCAAAGATTCTCACGTCGCAAGAGATGAAAGACTGCTGAGATTAACTGGTGCTCATCCTTTCAACTGTGAGGCACCTTTGTCCTTGAGCTACCAACAGGGATTCATCACACCTTCTCATTTGCACTTTGTAAGAAACCACGGTGCTGTTCCCATTGTTGACGAGTCAGAAATTATGGACTGGACCTTCACAATTGAAGGCATGGTTGATAATCCGTTGACATTGACAGTGAGAGACATGATCCGAGACTTTCCACAATACACCAATCCAATCACTCTGTGTTGTGCAGGTAACAGACGTAAAGAACAAAACATGGTGTTGAAGGGCAAGGCTTTTAACTGGGGTGCCTCGGGTGTTTCCAATTCTTTATGGACTGGCTGTTTCCTGTGGGATCTTATCGCTAAAGCCAATCCTTCTAAGAAAGCTAGACACGTCTGGATGGAAGGAGGTGATGATCCCGCTAAAGGTCCATATGGTACCAGTGTTCCGCTCCACATGGTTAGAGATACCGAGAGAATGATTATGGTTGCTTATAAGCAGAACGGTGAATATTTATCACCAGATCATGGAAAACCCTTGCGTTGTGTTCTACCAGGTATTATTGGTGGTCGTTCCGTCAAGTGGTTGAAGAAGATCATTGTTTCAGATGTTCCCTCCAATAACTGGTATCACTACTACGATAACAAGGTTCTGCCAACAGTTGTCACTAACAAAATTGCTGCTGAAGAGGACCACTGGTGGAAGGATGAACGATACACTATCTACGATCTAAACTTGCAGACCGTCACCGTCTATCCGGAGAATGACGAACGCTTGATCATCAGTGAGGCAAACGAGAATGAGCTCTATGAGATCAAGGGATTTGGTTATAACGGAGGTGGTAATAGAATTGGAAAGATCGAGGTTTCTCTGGACCGTGGTAAGACATGGTTACTCTGCGATATCGACTACCCAGAAGACAGATATAGGGAAGCTGGATATGTGGAACTCTTTGGTGGGGTAGTCAATGTCTGTGACAGAATGTCCTGTCTTTGCTGGTGTTTCTGGAGCATCAAAGTGGAGAAGAAACTCTTCAAGCACTCCAAAGATATCGTTGTGAGAGGCATGGATATCTCAATGAATGCTCAACCACGAAACATGTACTGGAATGTTACCGGTATGCTTAATAACTGGTGGTACCGTGTGGCCGTCCAACCTGGCGACACTGCGGATGAAATCAAGTTCGAACATCCTTGCATTGCCAACAAACCTGGAGGATGGATGGATAGAGTTAAGGCACAAGGTGGTGATATTCTTGATAGAACATGGGGTGAGGATGATGAAGACAATGCTGGTCCTAAGGTCAAGAAAGAGGTTGTTGATGAAGACTTGGAAATGATGATTAATCCTGAAAAGAGAGACGTTATCATTACTGCAGAAGAGTTGGCCAAGCACACCAATAAAGAGGACCCATGGTTCGTCGTTAAGGGTCATGTTTTCACCGGGCTACTATTTTTGGAAGAGCACCCAGGTGGTGTCCAAGCTATCACAAATGTGGCTGGTGAGGATGTGACAGATGACTTCATTGCTATTCACTCTGAAGGTTCCAAACTGTTGATGAAGAAGTTCCACATGGGAAGACTTGAAACCACGGTAGTCTCGGCACCTGCGGAGACGGTGGCTGAAATTACACCTACTCTTTTAAATCCTAAAGTTTGGAAGAAGATTACCTTGATCAAGAAAGAAATCATATCTCATGATTCAAGAATTTTCCACTTCGCTCTTGAGTCGCCAGAACAAACCACCGGGTTACCCGTGGGTAAACACATTTTCATCAGATCTAAAGGACCAGATGGCAAACTTGTGATGAGGGCCTATACGCCTAAATCCAGCCACAAGCAGAAAGGTGTATTGGAAATTCTAATCAAAGTATACTTTCCTCGTGGTGACATTCCAGGTGGTAAGATGACCATGATTTTGGAGAACATGGAGATGGGCACTCAGATTGAAGCTAAAGGTCCAACCGGTGAATTCGAATATCTGGAAAATGGTAACTTCCTGTACAATGAGAAACCTGGGAAAGCCAACTCTTTCTTACTCTTGGCTGGTGGATCTGGTATCACTCCTTGTTATCAGGTTGTAGCAGAGATTGTATCCCAAGAAAAGGACAATACGAAGATGAAGATGTTCTATGCAAATCGTTCTGTCGATGATATCCTTTGTCGCGAAGACCTTGAACGGTTTAAGAATGTTACAAATTCTAATCTTGAGATAGATTACTGTCTTGCACAAGCACCTGATGGATGGGATGGTCCCTGTGGATATCTTACCAGAGAGTTATGGGACCAATACATTGAAGAGCAGAGGAAGAACGGTGAGTTCATGGTGCTGGTCTGTGGTCCTCCTGGAATGGTTGGCGCCATAGAAAAGCTTGTCAAAGAGAGTGAACTAGACCCTTTAAGAGTTGTCTACTTCTGATACATTTCCTGCTATATACTACTAAACTTGTTCTCTGTATATGTCGAATACTATGTTAGGCTAGCGATAAACCTTGTAACACATGCCTATAAGGTGCATTTGAGCTATTAAAGACTGTGATTAGATGGAAATTTACCATCACAGTATGTCTAATCTCCGCTCTCATCCAACGACACTTCTCTATTCCTAGTTGCTCTTTCCTGTTCTGACAAATCTGAAGAAGTGTATGACTACAGTTCTTATCTACGTGCAACGCCAGCTCAAATGCATAATTTCCGATGCGATATGAGGCATCGCGGCGTTGCCATGGTTACCCAGTGCAGTCGACCATCCGTCTGGCGGAGAATATTTGCTTCAAGCAACAGATACATGCTGAACGAACGAACCGAAGTTGAGATAAGGCCAGAAGCTTGAGATCCACAGCTTGTGGATCTGTATGGTTGTCTACGGCATATTGGGCCCATCTCGTCCGTGTTTTGAAGAGGCGGATAATGTTTGTTTGTTTGTTTGTTTTTGGTAGTTGTTGGTGTCTGGCATTGCTTCTGATGAGCTGACACTTTGAGGGCTTCTGATTGGACATGGTCAGATTATTTGATAGCTTCTTGATATGTTGATACACAAGAGTTTTTGCAAACGGTGATTTATATTGAATTTTTTCATATCATTGTTTTGTCACCTCCCACTTCCATCATTCTTAAATCCAAGCTCAAAGACAGACAGACAACTATGAAGGTGGATGAACAAAGAGGTGGAATTCCTCCACTTCCCAAGTCAATGGAATCGTTAAGCATGCCAAAGCATGTTGTTATTGTTGGTTTGGGAATGGTTGGCTTTTCATTTTTGGAGAAAATGCTCGGTGATGATACAGCAAACGAGTACCATTACACGATTATAGGTGAAGAGCCTTACCTTGCCTACAACAGAGTTGGTCTTACTGAGTACTTTGAACACAGAAACTTCGACAACCTGTTACTCTCACCACAGACATTTTACGACTCACGTAACAAGGATCAGTGGGACTTCAAGATTGATGAGAGGGTTGTAAAGATCAACAGGGAGTCAAAGTGGGTGTCTACCTCTAAAGGAAACAAGTACTCTTATGATATCCTTGTTCTTGCAACAGGTTCTTCTGGTCTTCTGCCAACGCATATGCTTCCAGAGCCTACAAACGGTGGCTCAAAGCATGACTTCAAGAACTATAGAGATATGGGCTGCTTCGTATACAGAACTATTGAAGACCTCAACTCCATGTTGAGCTTTAGTGAAACTATCACCACGAGTACAAAGAGAGCGATTGTTGTCGGTGGTGGTCTCCTTGGTTTGGAAGCTGGTAAGGCTCTTCTGGACATGGAAACCTTTGATAATGTCACTGTTGTCCACAGATCTAAATGGTTGCTATCACAGCAGATGGATGAGAAAGGTGGTCTGTTACTGACGAACAAAGTTCGTGATCTTGGTGTTACTGCGAGAACTGGAACTACCATCGATGAGCTCATCTTTGGAGACGACGGAAAGATGAAGGCTGTTAGATACAACACTGGAGAAGTTGAAGATTGCCAGCTGCTTTGCTACACTATTGGTATCAAGCCGAGAGATGAAGTTGCTCGTGATGCTGGACTTTTATGCTCTGAAAGAGGAGGTATAGCCATTGATAACTCCATGGCGACCTCAGATCCAAATATCTATGCAATTGGTGAATGTGCCTCCTGGAATGACAAGACATTTGGTCTCATAGCACCAGGAGTCACAATGGCTGATATCTTGTGCTTCAATTTGATCCAGGCAAAGTTCCACTCCCCAAGGGAGTTCTCGGAACCGGATGTTGGTACCAGACTTAAGCTCATGGGAGTTGACGTTGCATCTTTTGGTGATTACTTTGCCGACAAAAATGGTCCAAAATGGGTTCCAAGGGGCTATGAACCCAACGTCAAGTCACTTGTCTATGAAAATCCAATTGAGAGTGTTTACACCAAGCTGATCTTCACATCTGATGGTAAGTATTTGCTTGGAGGTGTGTTAGTCGGTAACACATCGCAGTTCACCAAGTACAGCTCTATTGTGAAGCAGCGTAAACCGTTGACTATTCCAGCATCAGAATTTATCTTGGGTAAGAGTAGCGACGACGAAGATGCCTCGTTGCTCTCCGACGATACCCAGGTTTGTTCTTGCCAGAACGTGAGCAAAGGTGCACTGGTAGCAAAGATCCGTGATGGTACATGTACTTCCATTGGTGAGCTCAAGTCGGTTACCAAAGCTGGTACCTCTTGTGGTGGGTGTGAACCGACAATGAAGGCTATCTTCGAGGCTGAGATGAAGAACATGGGAAAGCAGCTGTCCAATGCACTCTGTATACATTTCAAGGAGTCAAGAGCTGATTTGTTCTCAATCATCATGGTGAAGCAGTACAAGAAGTTCAGTGAGGTTATGGAACACCACGGTTTGATTCCAGGGGCTGCTGGTTGTGAAATTTGCAAGCCATGCATTGCATCTATTCTCAGCACTCTTCAAGGTCGTCACATTCTAGAGAATGACTTCCACGGTCTGCAAGAGACCAACGATAAGTTTTTGGGAAACATCCAGAGAAATGGAACATACTCTGTTGTTCCTAGAATGTCTGCCGGTGAAATCACTCCTGAGAAGCTCATAGCTATAGGTGAAATTGCTAAGAAGTATGACTTGTATACCAAGATTACCGGTGGTCAAAGAGTTGATCTTTTCGGAGCTTTGAAGCAGGATTTACCAAAGATCTGGGAGGAATTATACCAAAATGGCTTTGAGTCTGGACAAGCATATGGTAAGACTCTGAGAAATGTCAAGTCCTGTGTCGGGTCCACATGGTGTCGTTACGGAATTGGCGATTCTGTTGGACTGGCTATCAGATTAGAAGAACGGTATAAGGGAATCAGATCACCACACAAGATGAAAGGTGGTGTTTCTGGGTGTGTTAGAGATTGTGCTGAGATGCATGCAAAAGACTTTGGTTTATGTGCAGTTCAGCACGGATTCAACGTTTATGTTGGTGGAAACGGTGGTATGAAACCAGCGCATGCCCAACTTCTCAAAGCTGACGTTCCACCATCTGAAGTCATTCCACTGTTGGATAGATATCTCATGTTTTACTTCAGAACTGCTGATAAGCTTCAGAGAACTGCGAGATGGCTGGAAAACCTTGAAGGAGGGATTGAGTACGTTAGAGATGTTGTTGTTCACGATAAGTTGGGTATCTGTAAAGACCTTGAAGATCAAATGAATGAGCTTGTTGGTCATTACTTTGACGAATGGGCAGCTTCTGTCAAAGAGGCAAAGCAGGAAGATGGTAAGATCTTTGCACAGTTTGCCAATACAGATGCATCACAAGAGACTGTTGATATCATTAGAGAGAGGGGACAAAGACGTCCAGTTGATTGGCCGGTGGTTGATCAAGTTAAAAGAGAGGACTTTAAGAATGTCAAGTGGTCATCTGTATCATGGCGTAAGGTGTGCAAATCTGCAGATCTTCCAGAGAAGGATGCTGGTTCTTCTACTACTGTTTTGATATCTGATACACAGATTGCTCTCTTCAGACTCAACAACAAGCTGTATGCCTGTCAGAATATGTGTGGACACAAACGTGCGTTTGTACTATCACAGGGTATACTGGCAACAGATGAGAACAACGAAGTTTACGTTTCGTGTCCTCTTCACAAGAAGAACTATATCGTTGATGATAAATCCGAGCATATGGGGTCTTGTAAGAACGATACTGCTCAATCGGTGACTACGTTTGAGATTAAAGAAGAAAATGGTGATATCTATTTGAAGCTTCCACCAGATTCAGAGCTTGATGAAGTTCTTGGTACTTCCAGATGGAAAGTGAAAAGCAGCGAATCCACGAGTCACTTTAAAGATATTGACGATAAATTCAAGATCAAAGTTCCTGTGAGGGCCGTTCCAGCTACTGGTAATGAATTGGACTGGTAGATATGTATATTAGGATCAAGTTATAAACCGTTTTGGTTGTTATTTCAGTGTGTGTAGCAAAGGAGGTTTATTCCCTTGGTCTGCGATTTCAAGTCTTCCCTCAAAAGCCAAATTTGACGAGTTACTGAAAAGACTCATTAGAACACATATGAATTACCTACTGACCTACATTTCTAACCACTTACCGTTCTCATAGTGTTATTGAAATAGGTACTCAATTGAATGGCTTAGATAACACCTCCAACGACCAATGTAGTTCTATAATAATTTTTAAACAATAGCTTTACAGTTAGATAAGAAAGCTTGCAGTAATTGTGATCAGCACATGGCACCTATGATGGGCAGATGATTCGCATTGTGCTTCTTCTTAGCAGCACCAGTGTATTCTCCCCATTGGTTGTACTTGAATAAATGATGATGATATATACAAAAATCGGATCCAGAAAGGCCAATTACATTCCAGGTCATTGTTTACTTGCGCTTCTATCATTTCCCGCCTCGGGCATAGGAAAGAAAGAAAAAAGAACAACACTTATCAGCGGAGATTAATTTTTGCCCCAAAACGGTGAAGAGATGCTCTCTCTCTGTGTATAAAACGCTAGAGACCAAATTTAACGGAGGTGATGCAAAGAGTTTAAAAACATCTCCAGTTATCCCTTTTCCGCTCCTCAAGTTCATCAGCACTTGCAACAGTTCAGACATTGTCCTTGCTACAATATAAGACATAAGATGCTTCTTTCTTACAGTACACTGTTTACGGTGTTGATGGCGTATGCTCCACTCGCCAAGGCAGAGGAGTATGAGATTGTCGGCTCGTTCATCTTTGGACGCCACAACGACAGAGAGGCCAAACCGGCTACTGTCCTCACACCAATTGGTGCTACCAATCAGTACCTCACGGGTCAATTCTACCGTGAGCGTTACTTTGGCATTAATTCCGACGGTGAGCGTAATGACACTTCTTCGACGTTGATCAAAGGCTTGAACGATGAGGGTCTCTTTGTCGATGGCCAGTTGTACGCCGAAGCGGTCTCCAGTAACGTCATCTTGTTCTCCCACTATGCCTTTTTACAAGGTTTGTACCCGCCAACTAACCTCGTGAAGGCAGATTACGTTGATGAGATGATGGCTGAACTCGCTAACGGTACCATTGTGGAGAACCCATTGGACGGGTACCAATACGTCAAGTCCAACATTCAAGAGAACGCTACTGATGCTTATATCCACATCAAAGGTGATGTGAACTGTCCAGCCTTGACCAGTGCTACCAAGAAAACAATGAAAAGTGAGTTGTGGTCCACATACTCCAACGAATCTGCAGAGTTCTTGCAATCATTGTACGAGTACAGCTTCATCAAAGAGACATTTAACAAGAGTGACTTGACATTCACAAACTCGATGAATATATATGATGAGGTCAACGTTAACACTATCCACAATTCCACGGTCGCCAAGGAGATCAGTGAGGATGTCGTTCGTCGTACTAAAGTGTGGTCTGACTTGTACCAGTGGACCTTGAGTGACAAGACCATCAACCCTAACCAAACCATCGGAGCACAGTCTCTTTTGGGTAACATGGTGACAATGTTGAACACTACAAAGGTGGAAGGAACCCCATTCCTGACATACTACACCGGATCTTACAATAACATGTTCCAATTGGCCAGTATCCTGGACTTGGAACAACAAGATGAGAGGTTTATGACTATGCCAGATTACGGATGTACCTATGTTTTCGAATTGCTCTCTGATTCAAACAAAGACATCTTTGTTAGATTCTCCTTCCAAAACGGTACATCCGAGCTGGGACAAGAACCTACGCCTTATGCGTTGTTCAACTCTACTGACGAGATCATGCCTTGGGATGACTTTGTAACAAACGCTAAGAACGCTGGAATTTCTGGTGTGTCGACCTGGTGTGATGCTTGTGGCTATAACGATGCCTCTAACACGAACATGCTTGATATGTGCGTTCCGTACAGTAACTTGTACGAATCTGCAAAGCAATTACAAGCTGAAGGTGTTGATCTCAGCTCTATTGACGCCGACGACGAAGAAGACAAAGACTCTGACGATGGTAATTCCAACTTGAGTCTTGCTGATGCTGGTGGTATTGGTGCCGGTGTTACCATTGGTGTGTTCCTCATCTTGGGTGCGGCTTTCTTCTTGTACAAGAAGGTTAGATCTCGTAGACAAACGAGTCCTGTCTTGCCAATTTCAAAGAGTGTTGCAGAACACGCACATTCTGAAAGCTCCACAGTTAAGAGTTCTCCTTGAGACTGCGATGAAATCTGATTATACAAATGTTGATAATTTATGCTTACTGTGTCTGCTTAAACGTAGTATGTTTGCAAACAAAACGATTCCAATCGGGTCTTACACGGTGAACATTGAATATGAAACCGAGTCCACGGTTTTCTCTTAATAATGGGGTAGCCCATAAGACACCTGGGAACCTCGACTTTAACTGGTGAGATTACCAATCACATCTGTGCCCTCTTCCATAGCAGAGGTCTACACTGAATAGGCTCACTGTCATAAACCTTTCCTGCGCGGACGGATAATATCTGGATGCTACCATACTAAGTGTGCTGCATTGTATGTAAGCTGTGCAGGACTCATACAGAAGGCCCTTTACCTTCAGGAAATAGAAATGAGCTCTGCAACAAGTTTGTATCCACTTGAGATCTCTAAATATGAGCTGACCCGCTTCATGACGGTCCTTATTTTATCGTAGCCTGTTTTCCTTTAAAATTTGAACCCATATTCTTCTTTCACTTTTAACGTTAACTATCTCAAAAGATACCATCAACTACACAGTGGCTCCAAGAAGCAAGAGCTACAACATGGTTGAATCAACAGAGGTACATGTTGACTATGGATTCGTCTGGAGAAAAGATACTCCATTGATTAAAGTGCTTGACATTGATCTGAAAACCAAGGATGCACACGTTCCAAGAGATCAACGTACGCTGAGACTCACTGGGTCACATCCTCTCAATGGTGAGGCGCCCTTGACGATGTTATATGAGCATGGTTTCATCACACCTTGTGCTTTACACTACGTTAGAACGCACTAACCTGTTCCTGTTTTCAATGAAGAAGAAATCAAGGATTGGACAATTACAGTCGATGGTTTGGTTAGAAATCCGCTCACAAGTTCCATTTGGGAATTGATTAAAGCCTTCCCGCAGTATACCTGCCCTATGACTATTTCATGTGCTGGTAATAGCTGTAAAGAAGCAAGTATGGTGTTGAAGAGTAAAAGTGCCAACTTTGAAGTTGTCGGTGTTTCCAATTCTTTGTGGACAGGTTGGCTCCTCCAGGATATTTATCTCTAAGGCCAATCCTTCTAAGGAAGCTAGACACGTCTAGATGGAAGGAGATAATGATCCTGCTAAAGGTCCATATAGTACCAGTGTTCCGCTCGACGTGGTTAAAGACCCCGAGAGAATGATCATGCTTGCTAATAAGCAAAACCGTGAGTTTCTATAACCTGATCATGGGAAGCCTTTGCGCTGTATGACACCACGTTTGACTGGTCGTCGTTCCGTTAACAGATTGAAGAATATCATCGTTTCAGATGTTGCCTCCAAAAACCGGTATCACCACTACGATAGCAAGGTTTTGCCAACAAAGCTGGGGCGATGGATGGATAGAGTCAAGGCACAAGGTGGTGATATTCTTGATAGAACATGGGGTGAGGATGATGAAGACGATGCTGGTCCTAAGGTCAAGAAAGAGGTTGTTGATGAAGACTTGGAAATGATGATTAATCCTGAAAAGAGAGACGTTATCATTACTGCAGAAGAGTTGTCCAAGCACAACAAATAAAGAGGACCCATTGTTCGTCCTTAAGAGTCATGTTTTCACCGGGCTACTATTTTTGGAAGAGCACCCAGGTGGTGTCCAAGCTATTACAAATGTGGCAGGTGAACATGCAACCGATGACTTCCTTGCTATTCATTCCGATCTAACAAAGACTCTCTAGAAGAGGTTCCATTTAGGAAGATTGGTAACAGCTTCAGGGCCATGTAAGGAGGATATCCTCCCCACGATATCACTCCTAAATTTTGGGAACCTAAGGTTTGGAAGAAGATTACTCTGATTAAGAAAGAAATGATATCTCACAATTCAAGCATTTTCCCCTTGGTCTTGAGTCACCAGAACAAACCACCGGATTACCAGTAGGTCAGCACATTTTCATCAGATCTAAAGGTCCTGATGGGAAACTCATGATGAGATCATGCACCCCTATGTCAAATCATAGAACAAGGGGTATTATGGAAATATTGGTCAAAGTTTAGTTCATCCATGAAAATACTCCTGGTGGAAAGACGCCCATGATCTTGCAGAGCATGGAGATGTGGAGCGCAAATTGAAACCAAGGGACCAACTGGTGAGTTTGAGTACCTCAGCAATGATAATTTCACCAATAATAGGAAGTCGGGGAAATATGCTTCCCTTTTACTGCTTGCCGGTGGTTCAGGTAATCACTCCTTGTTATCAGGACATTGCGGAGATTGCATCACAAGAACAGCATAACACAAAGATGAAACTCTTCTATGTTAACCGTTCAATGAATGATATTCTTTGTCGTGAAGACCTCGATAGGTCTAAAACTCTTCCAAATGCAAACTTTGAGATGGACTACTGTATCGCCATAGTACCTGAAAGCAGGACAGGGTTGTCCGGTAGCCTTGATAAAGTCCTGTGGGATAAATACATCGGGAAAAAGAAGAAAAATGGTGAATCTATGGTTCTTGTGTGTGGTCCTCCAAGTATGGTTGGCGCCGTTAACAATCTCATCGCTGAAAGTGGCTTGGATGAGTCTCGAATCGTGTATTTCCAAACAATTTGTCCGGGCTTTTCTATTATATATAAATAAATCAATTTGTTTTATATCTCTGAATGTTTACATCTAACTCGTTCGTTGTAAAAGTCAAAAGGTCTAGGTACAGCTTCTACCACATCAGCTTGCACAACGGCAGAAGCGAGTTTGACAGTTTTTCAAATCCTATAAACTATGCCTGAATATGACTCTACAGGAATTGGCTGGACCAGTGGCGGCTTACATTACTCTATAAAGCGTCCAAGTCTTGACGCGTGAGTCTCCATCACCAGTGTTTTGCCAGCCCGTGTACGCATCTATGTCGGGCGTACATACTAATCATAACACAACATGGTTTACAAAGCTCGACTTATTCTGCTGAGAACATAATCGAATGATCTTTTTTTTGCCCACACCAGTACTAAATTCATAACCAATCGGTGCTAACCGCTGCAATTTGATCGCAGTAGTTAAAATTTACACCCTCATCCTCACAGTGCACTACAACACAAGTGCGTTGAAAACCACAATTTCGTGTTGATGGCATGCGCACGCAATCCCGATCAACATCGCCACAATTACCCAGTTTGGTGTAAAGAGCGGTGATTGAATCGTACACACTCACGGTGAAATTTAGTGTAAAAGGGCACCTGGACGGTATTGTCACTGGACATTAGAGCGCGGCGGGAAGAACTGTGGATCCTATGTGGCGAGATCAGACGATTGGAACAGGGATGCTATAAGGTTGTCGTATAAATAAGCTGGCTCATGCTGTCTCATCATGCCGCTCTACCTTGTCCTCTATCTCTGAGTGTACAGTACAATCATCACACCAGCGGGACATGACACAACACAAGAAGCAGAAGACACATAAGAACAAGCAGTTGATTCTCAACTTCTTTGAGGCACTTACTCCAAACTTGCACTCTCCAGGTCAATGGAGAAACCCTAGAGATCAGTCAAGAGACTACTACAAGGCAGAATACTGGGTCAAGATTGCGCAAATAGCTGAACGTGGTAAGATCCATGCATTGTTTATCGGTGATTCCTTGACGATCTATGGTGGCTACAAGTCCGAGGGTCTTGGTGGAGCTTATAACTACGAAGAGGCTGCTAGGACTGGTAACAACTTCCCGAAGAACGACCCTACTGCCTATCTCTCCGCGGTGGCCATCTCCACGAAGAACGTTTCCATGGGTATTACCTGTTCTACAATTACTGAACACCCTTACCATTTTGCAAGAAGAATCGCCACTTTGGACCATATCTCTGGCGGTAGAATTGGTTGGAACGTTGTCACTTCTCAACTACCATCTGCAGGTAGACAATTGGCACCTGATAACAAATTGACAGAGAAGGACCTCAGATATGAAAAGGCTGACGAGTATTTGCAAGTTGTGTATGAGCTTTTGCTCTCATCCTGGAGAGATGATGGTGTTGTCTTTGATAGAGAACGTAGTGTCTTCTCTGATCCAGATTTAATTAGAGAGATCAACTTTGACGGTAAGTTCTACAGGGTTCCAGGTCCTCAAATCACAGAACCTACACCAGGAAGATTGCCATTGATTATTCAAGCTGGTGCATCACCAAAGGGTATATTGCTCGGTGCAAAGCATGCTGAGTTGATCTTCATTCCAGGAGAAGACCGTGTTGAAGCTAGAAACCAAATAATCGAAACCAAGAAGACTGCACAAGAACTCTACGGTAGAAACCCGGATCACTTGAAATTTATCACCATAGCAAAGGTCCTTGTTGGCAACACCCACGAAGAGGCACTTGCAAAGTATGCCGAGGTTGAGAAGTATCACGACTTAGATGGTGCCCTGGTTCATGTTGGAGGTACTGGTATTGACCTGGCCCTTTATGAGTGGGACGACGACTTGTCTCAGTCTGATGATCCAAGAATCAAACAAGTCGTTGAAAGCACACAAAAGAAACACTTTTACAAGGAAGGTGAAATTGTTACCAGACGTTACATTGCAAAGAATTACTTCCGTGCAAACTTCTTTATCGGTTCTCCAGAGGAGGTTGCAGATCAATTGCAAGAATACGTTGATGAGACCGATATTGACGGTTTCAACTTCACCAGCATCCTTCATTTCGAGAATTTCGAAGACATTGTCGATCTTTTGATTCCAGAGTTGCAAAAAAGAGGTCTTGCTCAGAAGGAGTATGCTGTGGAAGGGGGTTCTTTCAGAGAACAGTTCTACGGAACCAAGGGACAGAAGTTTGTTCCAAAGGACCACTACGCCTATGGTCTTAGATGGCAAAAGGGTGAGAAGGCCAACTTTCAAAAGAGACTTGCAGAGTTGAAGGAAAAACAACAATCGCTGGTTATTGGTTCACAATAAGTATTTAGTGCTAAACGAATTTTATTACAAGTTAATCTGCATTGCTTCGGCATTGTATTAACTCTAATGCTTGGTTCGTCGTTTATAGGATGAATTGAAACTGATAGAACCGACGCTCAAAGAGTTTCCTAAACCTGTAGGGTGAGATTTCGTATATGTAGTCGTTAGCGTGTGAATGGTCAAAATGAAACTAAGCTGAGTCGTACTAGTATGACAAAGTTTGCCTCTCCCTGTATATGTTAAAGATGACTTTTTGAAACTAAAACAACTCTTGCATTGAGTTTTTATAAAAGTTAAGCGATCTGTATATCTTCCCTTCATACCCACTGAAATTAAAGTATCTTCTGCTGTTATGTTCAAATTTGGAATCTTGATCAAAAACACAATCACATCTAACTTCTTCTATCAATCTTTTCTCTATTTGTGCTATATTTCTTCGTCTACATCTTATTCTATCAGACATAGTTCCCATTATCAAGTTCAGGCTCAGGCTCAGCCGTTGGAGGTTTTTTCTGTGATATATTGTCTCGTGGTTCTTCTGGTGGTGGTTCTCATAACATGTCAGTCAAATCTGTTCCAATAGTTACCTGTACTTCTTGTTTTGTGGTACCTTCATTCGTTTGAAGTAGCCGCTGTGTTTTTGAGTTGTCCCCTGATATTTCTTCTTCAATTTGAGATCATTCTTTCATAATCTTTCTAATTTTATATATAAATCTGTATTGAGTTTGCGTCATTTTGTGTTGATAATATTTCAAAATGTAAACAACACGTACATAAATTGGAAACATCCTTACATTTTTGCTCGATTGCTAGAGCAACGAAGTACCAAAATTACTTATAAGAAGTAAAACCTCCTGTTTTATTTTGGAAGAGCCACTGAGATGATCAATCTGAAAGTTTGAAAATACGCCAATGTCGTTGTGTGGTTTCTGTTACCAGAATTCCCCGATGTTGCTTTGTTGCTGAGAATATAACCAAATTTATGCGTTATTCTTGATTATACCATATAAATCTATGAATGGCTAGATCTCTGGAAGAATTGACAATTACGCACGCAGACTTTGTAGATGTCTTATTTCGAGTAACTACAGCCTAGCAGAATAAGGAGAAATTTAAAGGCCTGCTTGCTATTTTTATTAGAATCATTCTAATACTGCATAAAATCTTTTTTAAAGAGTGCTCTTCAATTTGCTTTGTTCTAAAAGCTGTTTCACAGTATCAACAACAGATGTCTCAAGTGGTAAGAATTCGTACCCACCCACGATCTCTTTCGTCTTAGAATTGTCAAAGTAAGTTGTTGGGATCGACTTTTCACCCTCTGGTTGGCCTTTGGCAATCTTACCGTTAAGTTCAGGGAAATCTTTGTTGATAATGTTCAAAATACCTTGAAGTGTGAATCTCTCCGATGAAGCGAACAGTCTTTGGTTGCTAATTTCAGGTCTAAGAGCGATGCAATGGATCTTGGCAACATCACGTACATCAACTGCACAGAGAGAAGGTTGAGAGAAAAGATGAGTGTCTTCAGGATCTGACTTCAACAATTCTGCAATCAATCCAGATGAAGTGTTGATCTTGTCCAATGATGCATCCTCTTCAAAGTATTGAGGTCCGAAGATAAATGGTGGATTCACAGTATTGAGTGTGAACTTCACATCGTTGTTCTCGACAAAGTCCCAAGCTGCCTTCTCTGCCAATTTCTTTGAAGCGACATAGGCCATGTTCTGATCCTTGACCTGGTCCCATTCGATAGGATTCCATGTAGATTCATTGTGGAAGAAGGTAGCATCTCCAATCTTGTCAAAGTTCTGCATAGCTGCCATTGATGATGTAACAACAACTCTAGAAACTTGTGGGGCAAGCTTCTGAACTGACTTCAACATGTTCAACGTACCATTCACAGCTGGGATTAGGAAAAGATCCTCCAGTGAGCCCTCCAATCCAAATGAAAATGGCGATGCAGTGTGCAAGACACAGTCAATTCCATCAACCGTTTCAAACACCTGATCAAACGCGCCATCCTTTGAGATATCTGGAACAATGGAATAGGTCAACGATCCATTTGGAAATTTGGCCTTGAATCTGGCCAACAGTTTATCAGCCTGTGCCTGTGATCTAACAGTTCCAACAACCTCGAACCCTTTAGTGAGGAGTTCACCAACAATGTTCAATGCAACAAACCCGGAAGCTCCAGATACAAGTACTTTAGTCATGAGATGGTTACGAATGCATCATAACTTGGGTACTGGTCAAGCGTCTTTTAGCTCGCTATAAATGACAAGTTTTTTCAACCATTTGAAGGCATTGATATGCCAGCTGTTCCAAAAGAGGAAGTTTTAAACCGCTTAACTTGATCGCTTAACTCGATCGCTTAACTCGATAGCTAACAAAAAATGCACACATTGGCTACTATAAACTAAATTGTGAGCTAATTAATTAATTGCCTCCAGATCTTTGTGGGTGGTTTGGCCCATGACCATTTTCGGTAATTCCACCCGTTGCTGAAACACCCATCTAATATTCAAAGCCTTCTTGCCAGGTCTCAGCCAACCATGCTGCCATATGTGTCAAAATAAAACCATCAGGCGATATAAAGACATTTCAAGCAGGTGTTATCCTTGGTCAAGGCCCATTAGTACGTATACGTCTGATATCTTTACCGAATAATCCATTTGTCTTATATTGTCCAAATGTGGAAGTTGGAGACGATAAACACATTACAAAAAACAAAGGCACAAGGAGAACAACCTGGGGGGAGGTCGCTTAATCACGGGCTTTATCATCAATCACAACGAGCCGGTGACTGTTATAGCTTTTATCACTATCCTAGTATCCCGGGCATAATAACATCGTATGGTTCTTTATGAATTTGGTAAGAGAGATAGGGATAAAAAAAAGAAAAAGGAATAGGATAACAGAAAGAAGTTGAGACCTGGGTATAAAAAGGGCATCAAATGACTCTGTAAGATGTTGAAAGATTCACCTAACGAGATTCACAAATCCAATTCGTAACTATCACGAACAACAATGACATTCTCAGAATCACGTCTATTACAGGCAACCGTTACCAAGAAAAACCCATACGTTATTGCAGGAGAGGGTATCAAGATCACAGTGAAGGATCCATACACTGGTGAAATCACTGAGATGATTGATGGATGTACAGGTGCTGCTGTTGGTTCGTTGGGCCACAGTGACCCTGATATCCTGGAAGAGATTGTCAAGGCCTCAAAGGAATGTGTCTACTCGTTCCCATTGGCTATGACAAACCAATATGCTGAGGATCTTGCCGATTACTTGGTCGAACGCTCTCCAAAGGGCGCTTTCAAAGCTGCTATCTTCACTGGTTCTGGTTCTGAGTCCAACGATAACGCGCTGAAAATTATCTACCAATACCATGTTGAGAGAAACGATGCTAAAAGAGTCAAGTTCATTTCCAGACAAAAGTCCTATCACGGTTATACTCTGGGAGCCATGGCCATCTCGGGTTCTAGAAGAAGCCCATTTGAACCAATCCTGTTGAGTCCAAAGCAGACACCAAAGGTTGGAACCGTTTACAGATACCGTGAACAAAGAGATGGAGAAACAGAAGAGCAATACAAGGACAGACTTTTGGAGGAGCTTGAGGAGGCTTTTATTGCTGCAGGTCCAGACACTGTTGCTGCCTTCATTACCGAAACTGTTTCAGGTTCCACCGTTGGAACTGAACCTCCATTACCAGGCTACTTGGCAGGTGCCCGTGCTATCTGTCACAAGTACGGTGCATTGTTCATGCTCGATGAAGTCATGTGTGGTATGTCCAGATGCGGTGCATTCCACGCTTGGGAAAAGTACTTGCCTCTTGATGATGAGTCATCTGGTGCTGTTGGTCCAGATATCCAATCTATTGGAAAGACTCTTGGTTCAGGCGTTGTCACCATTGCAGGTGTCTTGATTTCCCCAAAGGTTAGAGACACCATTGCCAACGGTTCGAACGCCATCCCAGGTGCACAGACCTATCACTCACATGCCTTTAACACCAGAATTGCTCTTGCAGTTCAAAAGAAGATTGCCAAGTTGAACCTTACTGCCAACATTGAGGAAGTGGGTTCCTACATGGGTGCACTTTTGAAGGAAAAGATTCCAAAGGTTTCCAAGTTCTGTGGAGATGTCAGAGGTAGTGGTGGATTTTGGAGTGTTGAGTTTGTCAAGGACAGAGCTACCAAGGAGAAGTTCGCTATCGAGGATGATTTCGCTCATATTGTCGGTAGAATGGCCTTCAAGAATGGTCTGAGCGTTATGGCGCTCTGTGGAGCTGGTGAAGTTGGTGACCACGTTACTCTTTCTCCATCCTACATCATCACCAAGGCCGACGCCGAGACTATTGTAGAGTTGCTGGCCAAATCTGTTGTCGAAGCTGAGGAATTGTACTTGAGCAAGTAGTCGGCTTTTATTTATGACTTATACATATGAATTGAATCTTATTGCCTGAATACCAAACTGGTGTACAGCACCACTGTTTAACTACCTTGGTAGACAAATCCTCACTTGTTTACAATACGCATCGGAGATTGTCCGGCTTATACGGAGCAATGTCAATTACGTCATTATTGAACTTCAATTATCCGTTCCCCGGAGACAAAAAAAAAAAAAAAAAAAAAAACAAAGTTTGCCGCAGGTTTCGGGAATCTCTACAACTTCTTTTGAACCCCCGTATGTTTACATCGAATTGATTACTCCTAAAAGCACATAACAAAGAAAGAAACCAGACTGTAAGCGCAATGCAACAACTCACCATTGAGATATCTAACATCCATTGTGAGGATTGTGAACACTCAATCTTGTCTTCCCTTGGTGATGTCTTCTCCTTTCCCGGCTCGTCGTCATCTTGCCTTCCTCAGGTGAAAGTACAGATAACAAATGATCAGGTTGTTACAGTAACGTGCAAGGACAACACAGTTCTTTCGAGATTATACAAGCCAGCCTTATCAAGAATTGAGCATGCCGGGTTAATAGTTGAGGAGTATGAGCTATATGACATGGCCACTGATGTCTCATTGGTGCATCACAGACGAAGTGCATGGGCTTCTCCATGGACTCTTTTCTTTGGTGAAAAGCAAAGAGTAAAGGCACACAACCAGCATTGCTCGAAGTGCCGTAATCAGGACCAAGAGCCGTCCTCGTCAACATCGGCAATCGTTGCTGAAGCCAGAGAATACAGAGCTGTGTTTGCCCTTGCTGGCTTGACGTGCGCTTCATGTGCAAACACTGTTACGAATTCAATTCAAGAGGTTCTCAAGAAGTATGTTCACACTGGCGCTGATCCAGTATGCTCCGTTGACCTTATCAAAAGCTCTGCAGTGGCTATTATCCCAAATAAGCAAGTTGCAAATATCATAATTCAGGCAATAAAGGACGCTGGTTACTCTGCAACACTTGTTGAAGTGCTTCCAATTGAAAGAGAAACCAGGTTCCGTGTGCAGGCAGCAATTGGGGGTATGTCATGTGCATCTTGCGCATCCTCCATTTCAACTGCCGTTCAAAGCTTACCATTTTTAGAGGAACATTCAATCTCGGTGGTTTCTAAGTCCGGTGTCTTTATCCTCGACTCTGACGATCAAGAAACAATTTCAAAACTGAAGTCCACGATTGAAGACTGTGGTTTTGACTTTGAAGTTATTGATATATCTCAGATAAGCCATGCAAGCACAAAGAAGTTGACAAGAACTGTGAATCTAAAAGTCAAGGGCATGTATTGTGAGCACTGTCCTGATGCCATTACAGAAATTCTCAAACACATCGGTGATTCGGTTGTTATAGAAGACCCCATAACGTTGGAACATCCATTTGTCAAGTTCACATACATCCCATCACCACCGAGTCTAACAATAAGATCAGTTCTGCAAAAGATCCGAGACAAAAACTTCGAGGTGGAGATTGTGCGAGACGTGACTCTTGATGAGCATCTACGTCGTATGGCCAAAGCAGAAACTGCAAAGATCTCAAGCAGACTGGCGCTGACCAGTATTGTTTCGATCCCGACTCTTGTGTTTGGAATGATTGGTATGTCTCTTCCACATAACAACAAGTTTAGAATGTGGTTGGATGAGCCACTCTTCGTTGGAAACGTCTCTAGAATGGACTGGATTTTGTTTGTATTGGCAACTCCAGTGTACTTTTTCGCAGATGACATTTTCCACAAGAAAGCAATCAGTGAGATCTCAGCACTGTGGAAGCACAATGTATCTTGGAAAAGAAGATTCTTTAGGTTCGGAAGCATGAATTTGCTCATGTCCTTGGGAACCACGGTGTCTTACGTGGCGAGTATTGTTTTACTATGGATAACTGCACATCAAGTACCTTCGGAGCATGGACATGGCTCCAGTGCTAGCTACTTTGACTCTGTGGTGTTTTTGACATTCTTCCTCCTCATTGGGCGTTTATTGGAGTCATACTCAAAGACCAAGACTGCTCAGGCCATAACAGATTTGGGATCTTTAAAACCAAACACTGCTATTCTCCTCACAAAGTTAAAAGATGGTGTGTATGATGACGACCAAGTTGTACCACTGAATCTCTTGGAAGTTGGTGATTTCATTCGCATTGTTCCAGGTGGATCACCTCCAGTGGATTGTATCGTCGTTCAGGGAGAAGCTCAGTTCGACGAGAGCGCATTGACAGGTGAATCTATCCCCGTATTACATACACCAGGAGAACAAATCTTTGCGGGCACAGTGAGCAAAGGTCCCCATGCCATTATTGCTAAACTCAGTGCTTTGGAGGGTACTTCACTACTGGACAACATCGTCAACACGGTAAGAGATGGTCAAATGAACAAAGCCCCTATTGAAAAGTCTGCAGACGTTCTAACCAGCTACTTTGTGCCTCTTATCACATTTCTTGCGATATTGACCTGGATTGTTTGGTTTTTGCTCGGTTACTTTGGTTTCCTTCCTGAAAGTTATAGAGATAACGAAGTTGGTGGTTGGGCTGCTTGGTCTCTTGAGTTTGCCATCGCTGTGTTTGTCATCGCATGTCCATGCGGAATCGGCCTTGCTGCACCAACAGCGTTGTTTGTAGGTGGTGGTTTAGCTGCACAGAATGGTATACTAGCTCGAGGTGGTGGTATGGCGTTCCAACAGGGATCCAAAGTTAACGTTGTGTGCTTTGACAAAACAGGTACTCTTACTGTTGGTGGTGAACCAAGAATCACAAACTATGCGCTTCATAGTGATGAGTCCATAAGGACGTTTGCTCTTCAAGTTTCCAGAGATCTTGAAGTTAATTCGAGTCACCCGTTGGCAAAAGCTGTTAAATCATTTGTTGATCATACTTCAAATAGACTTGGAATCGAGCTCACACAGGTGAAAGTTCCTGAAATCCATGAAATTGCAGGACGAGGTCTCTCAGGTGAAGTTCGCCTCGATTCGACTGAACCACAGGATAGTCTGTGGAATCAGTATAAACCAACAGGGGTGCTACTTGGTAATGAGAGACTAATGGCAGAAAACAAAGTGACATTGTCGTCCAAACAACAGAGATTACTGAATGATTGGAAAGTACAGGGAAAGAGCATCATCATCATTGCACTGCAATGTCAGAGCTTCTTCAAAACCGATGCATATGTCCCTGTTCTTCTTCTTGCTTGCCGTGACGAAATCCGCCCAGAAGCGAAGAACGTGATTGAAGAGTTGAAGAAAAGTGGTATTCAGGTATGGATGATATCGGGTGATAATACCACTACGGCAACGGCTATCGCCAATGAAGTTGGTATTGGCAATGTCACTGCTGAAGTTCTTCCAGAGGAAAAGGCGGCAAGAATTAAGTGGATTCGAGAGACAAACTGGATAAACAATAAGCCACCTGTGATTGCTATGGTGGGTGATGGCATTAACGACGCACCAGCGTTGTCCACTGCCGATGTTGGTATTGCACTAGCATCGGGTTCTGATCTGGCTCTAACTTCCTCAGACTTTGTGTTGCTATCTCCTTCACATCCACTTGTAACTTTACTCACGCTTCTAAAGTTGAGCAAGAAGGTCTTCCGCAGAGTTTACTTCAATTTTGGCTGGGCCATCTGTTACAATGCCATTGGCATTCCAATTGCGGCTGGTGTTTTCTACCCGATCAACCACGCTAGACTGTCGCCTGTATGGGCTAGTGCTGCTATGGCATTAAGTTCTATTAGTGTTGTCCTGAGCAGTTTGGCACTTAAATTCTTCAAAAGGCCTCAAGTTGTGCTCGGTTTAGAGAAGCTGGGAGAATT
>JAJMLQ010000152.1:0-116516 GCA_030569715.1 Williopsis samutprakarnensis
GGGCGGTTGGATGTACGTACAATGCAGTGTTGATCGACCTGGCGTTTTGGTCTGTTGCTAAAATCAGTTAAGCATTGCACAGAAGTACAAACTGTGCAGTTGAATTACCGAACTCGATGATCAGTTGTCGTGATGTGCCTTTGGTGTTATTACACTCTGGTTTGTACTGAGCGAACTCCACTTGATGTGGGAAAACTCGCTAGTCGGATCACCACAACAGAATTAACTAAAGTCAGTTGCCGAATGGATGTTAGGTAAAACAGTGTATTAGAGAGTAGAGGGGGTACATCGATTCAGCTGTTCAATCGAATCAATATAGCAGCTGAGCAATCAACAATGTTGGTTTAACCATTCAAACAGTGCCGTTTTCATGGTTTCATATTGTTCTTTGGCTTCGATGGAGATCGAATGCTGACAATTTGGAACCAGCAATAACTTTTTATCCTCAACTGGCACCAATTTGATGAATTTTTCAGATGCGTTGGGATCGTTGATTTTATCATCTGCACCGTGGATAATGAATACGGGAACTTTTGAGTAACCCTTTATATACTCCGGATTCGATAAATCATCGCCTCTCTTCAACATACCAATCATCTGACCTAATGTACACCACGTTGGGTTCAACAATGGGTTTGTTTCAACAAATTTCCCCCATTCGGGATCGGATGTTATCTTGTCAGTGGTGAGAGTGGCCACTTTGAATCTGTACATTGGAAACGCTTTACCAACCATTCTCAAAAGTAACTCTTGGTAATAAGGTGGTTTCATTCCCTTCACTAGTTGGATAAGTGGTCCAGTGGTGAATATACCACTCAATCTATCAGCATGCTTCCCACAGATTCCGTAGTCCAAAACGATGGCTCCTCCCATTGAGTGACCACCTAGGAAAAGAGGCTCATCAGAATCCATTTCAGCAAGATTCCTGTCCAAGAAGAACTCCAAGTCACTCATCACTTGCTCCTTCTTCGTGACTCCTTGCTGCTTCCCTGGAGAGGTCCAGCCTGAGCCTCTCTGATCAAAGAAGAACACCTCATACCCGTGACTCACCAGATGATCAAAGAGCCGAACGTACATTCTGGCGTATTCACAAAACCCATGGACAAACACAATTCGTCCCTTACACTGTTGATCCTTCGGAATAGGCTTTAATCCTCGGTATGTTAGAATGTGAATCCATGTTGTCATAGAAAGAGAAAGAGATACTCACCCAGAACGTTGTGTAAAACGTTATACCGTCGTAGTCCACTGTCTCCTCAACGTACGTATTCTCCGGTGTATACAAAGGCACCGGGACATTTCTACCTTCCACTAGCGTATCAAACTGTGTAGCCATCTCAATGTTCTACGCTATCACTTGATTCGAACAGGTATTCTTGGTTACAGAGTAATGACAATATAATTACAGGTTAGTCACAATCTTCTTCTTGCTGGTGGAAAAGCGCTGTTTAACAAGATGGCGGTAGAAATTTACGCCTTGCCCTTCGGCCAGAAACTATGTCTTCGGCAAATGACGAGAGCCCGCTTCATCATGCGCTTTCTCCTAAAATTGCATTCGCCTTAGAAAATAGCAAGCAAAAACAACAACCCTCACAAGCAAAAGTAACGGTTTACAGTGTTGACGGTTAGATGTTGAGCTGAAATTCTGATCGTGTATTCATGAGGCTTCCACCATTCAGTAATAAATCTTATTCCACCTCTGAACTGAGTAGTGGTCACCCTGGTTGTCCAACTTTAAAGTGGAATGCTGTAGGGTTCCAAACGTTGGCGGTTGGCCGTTGACTGTTGGTAGTTCGCGGTTGACGGAGTACTGCTCAACAAGCTGTAGATAGCGTATCCACCAACAGCCAATTTGTAATGGCCTACACGTTATGCTTCACTAAAAACAAACATCAATTTACGCATATCTCAACCTCAGATGACATTTTTCGCAGTGTTGATAATCTGCTTGACAAAACTTGTTTCATTCTGAGCCTCCGCAGCTTCCCTGTTGGCCTCCTCCAGGGCTCGCGGTTCAAACCTTGGATCCAAGGTGGAACGAGTTGCACCAGGCTTGGTGTCCGTGGTGTAACGCTGATTGTTTATCACATCGGCAAAGCCACTGCCTTCGCTTCCATACGTAGAGCTAGCAGAGTCTCCAAGGGCTTGACTCTTGCTCATTGAATCACCCCCACGACTAGAGCTTGAGTAGGAGTCTTCCTCTCTGGTTGGCTGCAAACGCAATCCAACTGGCGTTCCAAGCGTATTTGAAACTGTTACATCACCACTTCTAAGCTTGTCAGCAGTGTTTGACTCATACGTAGCATGTGAGGCATGGATGTCTGCTGGCTCATCCAAATTGACACTAGCAATGCCCTCAGCAATGGGGTTACGGTTTCTGTTGAGATCAACAACAGGCTTAATTCCAGCGGTCTCAGAGGCCGTTCTGTAGCTCTTGTCAACTCCAGACTGTCCGCCAACTCTGTCGTGATCAGTAGACTTTGACTTGCCATGTCCTTTGCCCGAATACGCACTAGAATTGGTAGTAGATTCACCACCGCTGCCGCTCTTATCCTTGATGGTAGCCATGCCAGCGGCACCCAAATCCCCATATCCAGACTCTTTTGTAGCGACAGTGGATTGTTTAGAAGTGGTTTCACTCTCATCAACATCACCAGCAGTTTTGGTGGTATCTTTGACATCCTTCCAAGAAGCTACATCAGCTGTGTATGAAGAAGCATCACCGCCAGTGGAGGAGCTGAAAGCACCAACTTCGGTGCTTCTATCACCGCTGCTCCATGCTTCAGCATCACCACGACTTGAATCAACACCACAACCAGTCTTGCGTTCATAGTACTCTGTAGCAACATATCCAGATGTAGTGGTGAAATCATTTCCCCTGCTCTTGGAACCAATATGGGCACTGTTGTAAGTATTTTCGACACGGGAGGCTGGGCCTTCAGATGGCTCGACAAAATGACCCATTGAACTAGCACTGGCAGCCTGAGCTGCACTCTTTGCAGAATTGTCTGGAACACCAGTTTGAACAATGTGTCTGGAACCTTGTTGTTGAATTGGTAATGTTGTGCTCTTGTTCTCATAGTGGCTGGAATCGCACGCCTTGGCCTTTTCAACCTGCTCGGCATTGGCACCAGAGAGTGTAGCACCTGGACCAGTATCCGGTTTGCCAGTGTAGGTAACTTCCTGACCCTCACCTTCAGTAGACCCGCTAGTAGTAGCAGCACCAAGACCAAGCATCCCAGCTGCAGTGGCGAGGATTCCTCTTCCAGATGCTTTGTTTTCACTTGAACGCACATCACCACCAACATCACCACTCACATCACGTTTCTTGGAACCAAAGGTATCTGTAAAAGTTACGTCAGATTGGCCAGCGGTAATGTGTGGCACATCACCACCATGGTAAGCAAGTTTATCACCACCAGAACTTCTGTTAGACTCAGTATTGTCTGAGATCTGTTTAGAATTTTGATAAGCTTCATCGTCGGAAGTTCTACCTTTACATTGATCACTCTCCTTGTCAGCAGCAAGGAAAGCACCACTACCAGCAGTACCAGAAGTACCACCAGTGGCTCCTTTACCTGGTTCCGCATAAGAGTTTTCAACAGGTATATGTCCTTTATCACCAACGTTCAATGATTCTTGATGACCACTCTTCAAACCAGCAACATACACACCGGTTTTATAGTGCTCGTCATAAACTTGCTCAAGCTTCTCGTCAGTCTTTCCCTGTGAGTGAGAACCGCTGATGGACTGGGAGGCATCAGAGGAAGAAGATAATTTGTCCTTCTTTGCTTCTTGACCAGCGCTTACACCAGCAGCGTAAGCGCCCTCTTTGTAACGTTGCTCATAGACTTCATCCAGGTGCTTATTGTTAGCTCCCTTTGCGTGATGACTATATGGTGGTCTTTGACTGCTCTGGGTGTGTTTACCCTGAGTAACTGTGGCACCAGTGTCACCAGCAGCTATCCTAACTCTTTGACCATGGCTATCACCATCAAGATCACCAAGTGAAGCCTCTTCATGTTGTTGCTTGACATGTTGCAACCCAGCCTTCTTCCCAGCAGCATAAGCACCGGCGTTGACCCCCAAATCATGAGCTCTTTGCAAACTGTCTCTGTTGGCTTCGTCGTCAAGATTATTCACCTTGGATTGATCTGGAGAACTAGGGGAACCAAGGGTATGTTGCAAACCACTTGCTTTGTGCTGGTTTACAGCTTGTTCACCATATGTACCAGTTGTCTCATATTGACCGGAAGTTGAAGGGTTAGGTCCACTGGTATTCTCAGACTTGTGCCAACCCTTCAAATTCTCACCAGTGCCAACATAGGTGGTATTCTTGTCCTTGGAAATATCAGCAGTGTTGTAAGAAGTATCGTAAGCAGTGCTTCTAGCTGTATCACATACTCCTTCCGTTCCTGCCATTCCAGTGATTTCGGTAGCTTCAAAGGCATCTGTCGCTTCACGTGCTTGAGAACGCTTGAATTCCTCCATATCAGAGGCCTCATTGAAATTGCCTTGCTGAGGACGCGCTGAAGCATTGTGATCACCATGTTGGGTGGATCCAATACCTTGAGTGCCTCCAATTGCACCATCAGTGGTTGATTCAATGATGGTAGAAGTGTCCATGGCACTATCCACTAGCTTTTGAGCGGTAGCGGCATCCGACTTGTACAAATCACCAGGAGGAGCCTTTACTGTTGTACTTGGAACCGTGCGAGAATGTTGATCATTGTTGACTCTTGTTTGACCCTGTTGATGGTGTGCTAAACCAGTCGCTGTAGCACCAGCAACAGCTGCACCAGTAGCCAAGTTTGTACTTGAAGAATGTTCAGTACCTCTCAACTGGCCAGAACCATATGGTGGAACATTACTCGTCACTGTTCTAGAGTTCTCGAGCTGATCAATTGGTTCTCCATCAGTGTACCCGGCATCGTCAACAACCTCTTGTCCATTATTGGCTCTTCTCAGAAATCCAAACGTCTTCTTCTTTGGTTTTCCTCCTGAATAGTCATTACCATAGGTATTATTCGAAGAAGTAATGTCGCAATTATCTGTGTCTTGCTTCTCACTGTCGGCCATTTTGCTTGTTGTGAAGAATCCAAAACTATTGACAGCAGTAGCAACTGCCAACAAGAAGACAGAGGTCCATATAAATGCCAACATGGTTCTACCCAAACTTGTTGAATGCCCCGCATTCTTAAAGCTATTACGAGCCTTGACGTAACCAGCTGTAAGCAAACTTGCTGAAAGCGCAATGAACAAAAGTGCAAGCATGGTAAACACCCCGGTTGTGCCAGTTAACCAACGCATTGATGGCAAGCAAATGCTAAAGAGATTGGGGATCAGCGCCAACAGCGTGAATAGCAAACCAATTAACAAGAAAGCCCAGCCAGTTGTGGAAAGGTAATAAGTTGTTCCTCTTCTTGACTGAAGTCCTTCAGGAACACCCTCTGTTGTTTCAAAGTTTGAAGCTGGTGACATTGGATACGCAGCAGAAGAACCAGTACAGTCAACATTGCGTCCATTGGACACGCCACAGGAGTTGTAGTTTGTCCACCTGGTCACTGGATGAGCACCAGGAATTGATTCTGTTCCTGCTTCAAACCAATACCACTTATTAATTGGAGTCGCAGTTGTAGAGCCGCATAGAATGTTGAAGAATAGCAATAACCCGGATCCCAGTAGAGCCACAAGGGAGATGAGATAAGGCCAACGCATGGTTGCTAGTAGTTAATACCCGGAAAAATATAAAGCCACTTTACACAGAATGTCTACTGGGATTTTATGCATGTATCACTATATAGCCCCTTTTGAAGGATAAAACATCATGATGTTGCTCTTGTTTTATATGCGTCACTCTTCTCCTGTGAGTTTGACACATGATATCTGGAGCAATCAATTGAAAGCATGGCATTCCAACGTTCAACTTCTCTAAGAAAAGCTTAAATCTCTCTTCATGGCTTATATATTGTTACTATGAGATATTACAGATTATAGATGCTTATTCTTTTTCCGTGAGGAGTCTTTAAAGTTTGTTCAAATTGGCAATCTCCAGTTTCACTTCATTAACATTGCTCTGATGCCATCATCACGCTTCATGGCTAATGGCTCAATGATTCAACAATAACTCTAATTGTAAGCACATAGGGGTCAACCAATGCTAATAATGTGTTATTTAGGCCAGCTAATTGTTCAATCTCTAACCCATTTTGAGTCCCAAATGTCAGTGTTAAAAGTGACGATTGGGGGTTTAAAGTTGAAGATCTGTAATGTGTGTGGAAAAATTCCCCATATAGTTGAGTTGCTCGGTTTAAACACACCTTTGGGTATAAACCAAAGCATCTACCCACAAGGTTCTATACCTGTGCTTATACCTCGTAGACCTTTGAACTGTGGTTTAATGATTATTTCAACCTCCTACTCCAGATGCGACCTCGGTTTATATCAAACACACCAATACAACACTGTCTAATGGCTTTTTGTTCCACGTCCGACAACCTTTAAACTGCTTGAGCCGTATTAGCACTCACCAAGGAGCAATTCACACGAGTCAAAAGAATGCACCAATTCCTTAATTAACCACCAAGACAACTATGCGCAGTCAATGTGTGTTTGTATTTAACGGAACCGACTTACTAATTAGCAGTCATCTCCACTAAGCGTTGAACATTTCGAAGGTGAAACACACATGCTACTCCCGTGGTCTTTTCATAACTGTGCACCGCTTTGCTTATTGGTAATAGATGTTCCGCTGGCCTAATTTCTGCTAGATATGAAATTCGATTGGTCTCTACAGACAACTGGCAACGCCAGAAGCCATAGTTCACTAACCTTAATATGCGAATTTCAGTTTGCCCCATTGATTCCAACATGCAGTAGGAGCTTTGGAAGATGAAGAGGAAAAGAACACGGGCATTCAACGCCACGGTGCTCACACAGAAAGAATGAATATATAACTTTCGCTCATTCAATATGTGGACCCCTACTTGTATATCGATTCAAAAAATTTCTAACCGTTGTTATCCCATCGGTGTAGTTATTATCAAAGGCCCCGCTCTTGTGTCTGTCGTCACGGATTTAATAGGAAATAAAGTCTCTGGCTGATGGTAGTTCAGCAGCGTTGCATGTTATAATTTGACTGACTTTAGTACCATGATGTGTGACGTGTTTCCTCAAGAACGGTCGCATTTAACTTTTTGAAGTAGATTCAGAGTTCCAAAACGACTGCATGAAGAAAAGCACTACGCCGCAGCTTTTTCGTCCAGCATATGTATGAAATTTGATGAAGTTATCAGGATATTTTGTCTCAGCCTCCTACAGAAATAATATGGGCTCCCGACTTGGAAGTTGAAGCCTTCCAGTTTCCCTCGGATGAATCGTTGCGTGTTTCACCAGTGGTTGACCACTACTAGGAACGTGATGGCCACTCCATCTAAAATCTGGTTGAATTATGCATCACAGTGCTGATATTTCCTCTAACTTTGCACAATACGAGCAGCCTTGGTTTCAGGTACATAAATAACTGGGAGCACCAGCTACCCCTGTACTTCATCATACAACCACAGATGTATGTGCATCTGTACTCAGCTAAGGATATCGACCCCTTAGTATTATTCCGTTGAGATGAGTTAAATCTGTTCAAGTAAACAGATCAGTGTCTTAAATTTGCCTACCAGTTCTAGGTTGAATTATAAGAGGCAAGTATCCAAATCGTAATGTGTGAGATACATGTGTTGTGCACTTTGGGGCTCGGCTTATAGTCTTTAAAAGATATGGATATGACAATGTATTACACAACCAATTACTTGCTAGCCATTGGTGCAATCCGCTTGTCACTTAGCGCCGCTTCGAGATTGTTAAATAGTTGATAGTAATACAAATAATGAGAATGAAATAATTCTCAATCAATATGGTATGAAAAATATAAGATAAAAGGCTTTTTTTGTTCATAAGAACTAGAAAGGGGGAAATAACGGGTTCAGCGTGTTCCTTCTAGACCGTTATAAAACATCCAAATCTTGGTAGTTCATGATTCAAGTTTTTCCGAGAAGCATAGAGAAAGTGTAACAAATTTCAAGTGTTACACGCTGACTCATAATTCAGTTAGTTCGGCGATAAACCTGAAAGACGAATTCGAAGGTCGAATATCATAGTGTATATGATTCTACTGCAGGGCCACTGTTCTATAGAGCCATTATTCTTCGGCATGGACCAAGGACCTGATTTAATGATCAAAGGTCAGGAGAATAATACCTGTGAGCCACTGGTACCGAGGCTGAGGTCTTGATGTAAATGTATGTATATTAAAGCCTTCTGTTTTTGGTCCATGCGACAGAGAAATCAAGATGTTGTGTACTTCAAACTGCCGTAAAAAGCAATTCTTTGATTTGTTAAACTTTGGATGGTCGCTCTGGTGTTCGTAGGCTTACAAGTGGACTACATGCCGGTGGGAAACTGCCGATATCATATACGTTAAGTCCACTGTAACACTGCTTGGAGCAAGTCTTGGTTTCTGCAATGTAACGATTTACTAAAGTTGCCCAATTTAACCCAACAAAGATGTACGTGATCAATGTACCAGGGTGAATGTTGTGATAGAGGTCCCATTCACTTTCTACATCACAAGTCACGTTTTATCATAAAACATTAAGCACAGTATTGAAGTTGCAGGCTGTATGAATGCATACATTTCATGGGATAGGCAGAATACATATATATTCTGTCCATTAGTCTCTCAAACCCTAAGTGTACTAGTTCGTTAATTTGCTATGGTCTAAGAATGCTTAATTAACCAGAACTGGCTAAATCAATATGTAATTTTTACATTGTTCTTTAAAGGCTAAATTTATTGGATGATGATTTGCTAAATAGAAGGTCATCATCAACGTTCAGGATGGTATAAAAAGCGGCGATCCATTGGAAAGATGTACTATTCGTCAAGCCTAATACGTGCAATGTTACATTGTGATCAGCAGGTAGCCCAAGTCATCCACTCATCGCTCGGAGTAACTAATATTTCACAACTAGCAAACAGCAATGTTAATATCCATATTGTAAATCTTCTCTTGAGATAATTTCAATTACACAACATTAGCGTTTGGTCCTTGTAAGAGATGTAATCCATGCTTTTGGTTCATTATAACATTTTAGGGTCGATTCAGGCCGATGTAATGACATATTTCTGTAGATCCCGGTACTAGTTAAAGTTATCAAACTCATAACTAAATGTAGAAATGTTATATTGTTGAGTTCTCGTATACATGTATTTGAAAAATTGAACTGCTTATCAGATTGCACTTCCGCTTTATAACAAGTCGAAATATGAACTAAGCAGCTGTGTTTTTTTATCAAACTTGATGAATACAAAGTACGGAACCCAGAGGTGACCGACACTCGAACTCTAGGAACAATTCATTTATAAACATTAACATTGTGGTGTCTGAAAACTTTGTAGCTCTTATTGGAAAATAATTTTTCCGCTTCCTTTCACGATTTCCAAACTAAGGTCGACATCGGCTTTGATAAGTCTCACGGGGAACTTTCCAGGTCTACATAGGCATGTATCATGATTGATGGTGAGTCTGGACATCTGTATCTCCAGCAGTCTGCAAATATAGAGAAAGACGGTACCATCACGTTGAAATAATACTTGCTGTTTGGATCAGAAGTTAAAGGCCCAACAACAGCTGCTTAAAAAAAGTGTCATTTTGTAGTAAACTGTTCCATTTTGTTCCCTGTGGGCTATTTTTTAAGGGGAACAAAATGGCCGAAATTGAAAGTTCACAGGGAGTTACATGCTGAAGAAGGTCGTACCTAAGCTTACAAGGCTCTGTGTCTCTGTCGACAGAGATTTCAACAGCTCCAGAAACATATTGATCAAATGTTTGGCTTCATCCATCTAATCGCATCAAACACAAGGAGTGCGTCCATGCTCCTCTAAAGAAATCACTTCCATTTTGTGTGTGCCCATGGGCACGGAATTGTATATTTTCATGAACGTTTTTTGAAATACCTATACCTTTGTGAGCATGATAGTACTATTGATTAATTATCAGTGGATCGTCTGTGATAAATACTAACATCTAGTCTTACTTTGCAAGTCATTAATACAAAAACGTCACTGTTGAGTCTTCCATGTATACGCCGTGTAAAAATATCTCACTTATGCATGGTGGCTGCAATTCATGAATAGAAAATGAGCGATTATAACCTTGGAAGTTGTAAAATAATCTATCGTCTACGGGCAGGTTGCAGGGAGTTGGCGCGATCTTGAAGCAACATCCAGCACTATGAAGTGATTGAGGCCCCCATCAATTGCAACCAGAGGCAATTAATCTTGAAAGGTGGTGGTCTACCATTTAACTTGAAGATTGGAACGCAACAATTGGAAATCCAAAGCCTCTCGCCCTTGAGACTTGATTACACTTCGGTCACCAGTGGTCTTTTATTTTCCCACTTGATTACTAGTTTGGTTCGTGATCTCACCATCAATCCCTTTGGCACTGCACATAATTCAACTCGGCAAACGTATATATATATATATATACCTCAGTATACACTCGTAGAACTGTAGTTCAATAATACGATTTTTTTGTACAGAAGACCATGCATTCTGTGCTGGTAGTGAATCAGACAAGCCGGTAGTATGACGTGCGAAATAATAATATGCACATAAGCACACATTGTGTATACGAATTAGACTATGAGTTAATTATATACTACATAGTATCAATTATCGCAGGTATTCTTATTTTGTATAGCCGTGATTGTGAAAAAGAAATGGAAATCCGTCGATCAATCGATACTATAGTCTCTGAGAGTGTGTTTTGTGCTATTCTTCTTTGGTGAGTTTATCTGAATTATCTTCGATTCATTATTTCTTCCAATTCGTAGTCCAAAAGCAGGTGGAAACAGAAAGATGGTATGCAGGTGTATGATGAAATTGGCATTGACATCAAGACAACTCACGATGACGATTCACTGCATTCATCACGTCCCATTAATGTAGTGGATAGGCACAATATGTAGATTAAAATGTTTCTATTCTATGATCGATTAATGATTGTGCGTATTGTCAATCACACATCGAAACAGGTGCAGCTTAAATTTCAAGGACCAAGTACTGGGTCCTGTTTTGTCCCTTCTTGAACAGTGAGATACTTGGGTAGAGAAAATTATCTGGTTGGTGGGGTGTATTGTACGCCAACTTGGAACTTAGAATTTTGCATGCAATGGAAGGAGCCCAATTTGTATGGAAAGGAAAGGTAAGTATAGCTGGCGTGTGCCTTGTCTCCCTATTTCTCTAGAAAAAATGTCCAGCACCATCTACATGTTCAACTTTAAAGTTGCGCCGTGGTCTCTAACCTTACTTTGAAGTAGTAACATCGTGCGTTGTCCTGCAACCATACGTCTAAATGCTTACCGGGAGGAACAACGTCGACAACTCTAAGATCCCCATGACAATAGGACCGGCTGGGATCATTTCAAGTCTGATTATGCATGAATGTCACTATTCATATCAGTATAATATCGCTATCTTTTAGTGACTGAAGTTCACACTCTACCAGCTTCATGGAACTCGAAAGTCATCGTTTTCGTAGCTCCTCCAGTGAATCCGCTGTGTTTGACTTTGTGCCTATGCTTAGACCGCGCAACAAAGACTTCGCAGTTTTATGCATTTTGTAGAAAGCACTGTGCTATTCATACGAATGCCGACTAGAACTGACTCCAGTGACATCATATTTCCGCTTCCCATCATTTAATAGACGGTATGCGTAGTGGAGCATTACCGACAATGGATACAGACCTCTAAAACAATCAAGACCACCATCTTTAACTTTGAAAGGCTTCCTGCCCTGACGTTCGTCAAATCTGTTTTCCACATGAAATGCAAACTGGATTTTTTCATCTTCCCTTGACGCTCTCTCTCAACGTTTGGCCACCTTCAATTGAAGAAGCTCTGAGACATTTTGTTAACGTTGGATGTCCGGTTTTACTTCTTTCTCTTGTTGTTAGTCTTGTCTGTGAGAGAGATGGCCTGTAGATGATTTGATGTGTCTCGTTGCAGACAATGCTTCAAACTTCGGTTCCTTCTTGAAAGAGATTGACATGCTTAGGCACACCTGGAAATATTAAAGAACAATACACATGGCCCCTTGTACTCTCATCTATATACATAGACAGAGTGGGCTGGTCTTCTCTATCTCACCAAGTGTACCATCTTAAATTCTGCAAAATGTATTCTTTTCAGTTACTTTACACTGAACCACCAAGTAAATCTTGTCATCATGGTCTGATGTTGTAAATCTTTGTGAATAAGTGTAAATATGATGAGCGTCGTGTGTATGTTGCTCAACTGAGTAACTCAAGAGCTCACAAGAGAAGTGTCAGGTCCAAATCGTTACTATCCGGTTAAGTGGAGATCAACGCTAGAAAATACCGATAGTAAGAATAATGAATTAGCTGATATGAAGTGAATATAAGGTTGTTCTTGAGATTGATAGTCATTTAAGGATATGTTTTCTCACTGAAGAAAGCTGGTTTTCAATGCTTGAACAGCAAAACTGAACAGGATTGAAGCGAGTCCAGCCATCTTATTGCAAAAACCCCACTCAACCATATATGCGATGTGCTATTTCCTAAAGGAGGTTGACACTTAGGACACTTTTCTTGGTTTAAATCCAAAGTAGAAAGTTTTGATGCAAAAAGAGGCAGTGGTTTGGATTCAAAAACCAAGACTTTGACTATTATCATTTTAGCCCTCGAGCATATAGCCGAACTCATTGATGATTTATCTCAACTGGGAAAGGCGCTTGTATATCTTTCAGCTCTTGGTAACTATATTGATACTGTGCATTATTAACCAACCGGACAGGGAGTAGAGTACTTACAACTTTTTGAACTCTGTTCTCCTTGAGAAAACATTTTCCAATGTTTGTTTTTTTATTCGGAATTGTGCTAAAACACCTACTGGTGTCGTGATTAGAAAGCGAAACTCACTCATAAAAGCCCAATGCCTCTTCAGTATCCGACAATTCCCAATATTAGTTTGTATATGTACCCTAACTTGTTTTTTAACTCCAGTAGAAACCCAAAATGAGTTCATGTCCGGTCATTTGTTTATTTGGGTATTTTTTTTTTGTTCTGGCACTTTAACCAATGGAAAACACCCAATTGATCGGAACTGGGACCATTATTCGTTCCAGAGATTGATACACCCTTTTGAAGCAGCATGTGGTTCGTCAGCAGAAGATTGGTGTGAATATCGGTCAAGCAGTAACTTGTAAACCATGTGGCAAGCGGAGATCTTTGCAGAATCAGCTGTTGGTATGTACTCCAATCTGCCACTCAACTGTTCAACGGGCAGATCATAGGGTCTAAATCAACTCAGCCTCTGTTTTATCCAGCGGTACAACTCTCTTGTAGTCGCTCTTTTGGTCTGCAAAGGCATCTAAGTCCTTTTATTTCCACGGAATGGATAGAAAAAGCCGCTTGTTGTTTAGCGATAGTACGCCTGATTTGACAATTCAATCCATTTCAATGTTAATTGATAAAATCACTCTCAATAGGACAATTGGACTCCTCAAATGCCGTATAGAGATTCCTTCTTCAATTTAGCTACAAGTGACTATTTCTAGAGCCACTTTCATTTGATCTTATGGATCGAGGTTGATGCTGTGAAGTACAAAACTTCGTAATCAATTGGTACAAATACATTTTGTAACGGTCTTCATGCACGCTTGTGCCTCCTAACCCAAATACTAAACTAATTCATTCCCCTATAAGAGAGAACACATTGATACCACATATCCTTCCAATTTCCAGTGTAATATCGAAACCAGTTACTTATTAGAATCATACTTCATTATGTAACAAACAGGACAGTAAACTGTGGTATACTACACTTAACCGGTAACCACAACACCAATGGTGACTGAGACAAACACAAGAAATGTATGCAGATAATGTACAGGAAGGCGGAATTAGACTTTCTATTCATCTGCATGCAGATCGTGCATAACTGCATACATGAAACTTCATGCGTGGTGATGTGCATAAATGCTGACGAAGACCTGGTTTGCGAGGAAAGGTCTTAACTGCAAAAGATATTCTCAGTTCGGTGGTGTGTTCTTCAAGTGTAGAAATGTACAAACAAGCGACACATGCTATAGACGTGTACAGTTCAATTTATTACGGCAAAAAATACCCTCCCTCTGCCTTTTCGTTGCTTCCAGCGTGTTACACACCACTCGTTTCATTTTTCACAGAGAGTCCGGCATAGAAATTAGGCTTTTGACTTTCTTCCTTACGTTCAAGTTTGGCTCGCAAACACTTCTCTGATTTGATCTAAATACGCCCTAAGTTTGATGTTACGACGACCTACGGGACCATAGACCGCAAACCACGGATAACGAAATATCATCTGCCTTTGAGAGTTTCGACAACGGTTAATTTAGACTGTTCAGATCTGCCTATTTGCTTCTGTGTTTTTTTTCCTCTTGAGCAGTGCATTGCATATGTATGTGCTCTAAGTTTGTCCCGCATACCATCCATCTCATACATATAACATTAGATATAAGATACCACACGTAACACACATACCTTTTGCCTTCTTTTCTTTTTATTCCCGTTTAGTTGTGAAGCTATGAAAGTTGTAACTTGTTTTTACGCTTCATACCCACAGGTGCAGGGCTAAAAGAGGCTAAATCTAAGCAAATCCACAGAGGTGAAAATACTGAGCTCGCCATAATCTTAATGCGTAGTCCCACAAGAATAGAATGTATCATAAATACCTTCTATATAGTAGAATCCTAGACATACTATCAATGCCATCCGCTTGCTTGAACCCTAGATGCAATTGCAAAATGTACTCTTCAGGAAACAAGTGGCACATCGCAAAAAATAGCGTTCTTTTTTTCTTCTTTATGTGTGTGTAAGCTCATGTACTATGTACGTTGAAGTTCGCTCATATCGAGACGGGTCTGATACCTAGTTCTACCGGGACCTAAACTATGGGTACGTCGACTCCCCCCTGTATGCCGTACGCTCAGAAAGTTCAAACACAAGAGAGATGCGGAAATTTGGGAGAAGAGCAAAAACAAGGTTTTCTTTGAATGATCCCTGTTAATGTATAACTTGTCACACATTAGAAGGGCTGTACGGCAAAATTATTCCCATAGAAGATGGAAGAATTGAATCACACCGAGAGGGCCTAAAAATGCACATATAAGCACTGGGGCTTCCGCCTGTGTTGTGTTGCGTTCACTCCTTTATTTTACTTTGGAATTTCTTAGGGTATATCTGTCTATAACCGCTGTATTTACCACATATATCGTGGTGATAATACTACTTGGGCCATATATTATACACACTATCTCTCTCTTTAACTGGACAAAAAACGCTCATTAATCTGCACCTTCTTCTTTCTTGATATTCGTCTGATCTTTTATGGTATTATCTTGAACAGTTTTGGAAAGGAACAAGACGTGTATCCCGTTGACTTGAAAAACATCACACTATCTCTTTCATTTTACAGTCTGTTAAAGTACTTTTAGGGATATATGCTTACTGAGAGAGTGAGGCCAGTTCACTTTCCTATGCAGCAGGGAATTCCCAACGATCAGTCGAACTCATCGTCGCAGATCTCAATCAACAACACGGCAAACGGAACAATGAATATGTACGAGGTGACCACAATGGCTCCTCCAACTTTTGGAGATCAACAAAGGTTTCAAGAGCAGATGAACTTTCAAATGATGCAGCAACAACAATATCAACAACAACAACAACAGCAGCAGCAGCAGCAGCAGCAAGGTGGAATACAACCTATTTATCAGGGAAATTTCGCTTCAGTGCAAATGTCAGAGCCTCAACAGTCATATCAATCAACTAATGAATTGCAATCGAATCAACTACAGCAACAACAGCAACAGCAGCAACAGCAGCAACAGCAGCAACAGCTACAACAGCAACAGATGCAGGCGCAGCAACAGTTACAGCCACAGCAGTCATACACTATGTACAAGCCAAGTTATGAGATGGAGCCACGTTACTTTCCATCACCACAGCATCAACTTCTACAAGTGACTCAGCTATCACAGACTCCTGATGGACAAATCACACCGACACCACAAACCCAACAACCACAGCATCAACAACAAGTCCAGCAGGTGCAACAGGTGCAACAGGTGCAACCAGCTCAACAGATACAAGCACAATCACAATCACAATCACAAGTACAAACTCCACTTCAACAAACTCCAATTCAACAAGTTCCACAGCATGTTCAGGCTCAGATTCAATCTCAGCCAATTATTCAGAGAACCGTGTCAGAAGGGACGTATTTCCCACCTCAGCAGCCTTATATGATTCCATCTGCAGGTTTGAGTAGCAGTTTCACTAGTATAAACAGTCACTACACCAGTGGTCAGAGTACTGTGAATTCTTTAAACAACAGTTCAGCCTCTCTCTCTGCCGTTGCTGGATCTTCTTCAACGTCGAACTCTTCAACTTCGTCCAATGTGCGTAAGGTTCCAAGGGCTCAAACATGTCATAAGTGTGGCCGTTTAATCTCAAGAGATATGTCTAGACATATGAGAATTCATGAGTCGGTCTCTCGTTTCAAATGCATCTACCCAAGGGAGAACTGTGCTCATAAATCAGGGTATTTCAACAGACAGTATGACTATAAGAAACATTTACTCCATGCCCATTTTGCATTTGATGATCCAAAAGTGAGGAGGTTTAACGGGTTAAATGAGAAGTTGAGCTACAGGGGACAATGTCCATGTGGTAAGGTTATGACTGCTGATGAATGGTTGACTCACATCACAACTAAAGATCCGGATGGTTTTTACATATGCCCTGATCTTAGACAGAGATGGCGTGATGCATTACCTTCTATCCAGGATCATGATAGTTCTAAATCAGACCAAGGTCGAGAGACTGAAGGTCTCGCTGCTTGATCTTTGTCGTTCAATTCATCATGCGATGCACTGTATATTAAGAAGAAGAAGAAGAAGAAGAAGAAGAAGAAGAAACGTGGGATGGGGCTTTTAATTTGTTTCTTAGGACGTTATTTTTGATTTGTATTGGTTTTGGTGTGCCTATAATTTTCAGTTCTCGAGCCGTTTTCATTGTTATGTGTATTCGTGATATATATTTCAGAAGTTGACTAATTGTGTACGCTCTGTATAGCAGCAGTACATCATCTTTATGTAGGTAGCACATGGCGAACGCAAGCTTATTAAGCGCAGAGGGAGCGAGTATGATCGTTCGAGTTGGTGTGATGGCCTGCAGGCTTTGGTCAAGAACACATTGTACGAATTTTAGATACATTGTCAAGATTAAAGTATACTGTGAATGAGGTTTCACACGGATGTTATTGTGTGGTTTTTAACACTGTGGGCATGGATCTACAAACTACATAAAATAGATGTAAAGTTTCACACGTAATCGCTGACGTTGTCATAGCTATAGCAAATCCCGGACGCGACAAAAACTCACGGATTTTAAGAATCCTTCGATGTAACGGGGTGTGACCAACACTCTAGTGAGAAGAAGAACGAAAAAAAGTAAATTCGCATACACGTTTGTTTTGTAACAGTTAACTAATCGTCTAAATTCACTTTAAATGAAATGTGCAGGCTGTAGCCTCCTCAGCTATAAAATAAAATCTAAGATTCGAGGGTCCAATGTGTACTCACATTTTACATAAACTTTTTCTTCTGCCTACGTTTCTGCTTCTACAATAAATACAACCCCAAATTTGTCTGGCCCAGCACAAAACTGAAAAATATGAATAGAGGGACGTCCATATGAAACAACGCGCTGGTAATGTCGATTTTGTCTGCAGAACATAACTTTAACATGGAAAAATGTCCACAGATTGTCCTAAAACTTACATGGACACGTCTTTTTTTCCAACTTCAACTTGTTGATGTAGACAAAGTTTTAACAAGACGGTGAGAACGGTGTATACTCGTTGATCTCTGTTTGCTGATAGTTCCAGTAGAAACAGGAGATATGATCTCCACCAACATCCGTCTACGCTTTCCCCTCGGTATCAAGTCATCAAGCTCTCGTATTGAAAAGTTTACATACATGATGTCATTTAGATGTCGTGGTCATTGCATGTACTGAAGTACGAAGGCTGATATTATTAATCATTATTCACGTATCCGGCTGAATGAATTCTTACTTCCTTCTGCATATTCACACTAAAGTGAGTCGAGCTGCTACATCGAGCTGGAAGGAGAAACGAGGTAAAAAAATGCTTTCAGTATATAACATAACGCTACCTTACTTTTGGAATATGTACACGGATGATTTCGATTTTTGGTCTAAAGGTTCAACTGAAACACCATCAGTTGAATGTGTTGTCTCATTTCTTTAAAAACTTATCAGCAGCCCCCTTTAAAAATTCCAGAAACTTTGAATGGTGGGGCTCACAACTGTCGTGGCCTGAACTCGATGTCGATGAGCCATTCCCTGTTGAACTGCTGCGCTTCCAATCTTCAGTACGGGTTGCACTGGAATCACCCAACTGATCAGCCAACGCCTCCAACAATGCCCTTTCAGCTGGAGAGTTTGGTCTTGATACCTTAACACGGAACTTCAGCTTCATGTCACCCCTGTTGTTCAAGTTATTACGTTTTGGAAATCCTTTCCCACTGATTGATAAGACCGATCCTGTCTCTGTACCTGATGGAACTCTCAGTCTAACAGATGGGCCATCCACGGTTGGTACTTCAACAGTTCCACCTAATGCAGCAGTTGTATAAGGAATCTCCACTTCGTGGACGATATCCGAGCCATCGAGCTTGAATCTTGGGTCTGGTTTAACAATCATACGAATGATCAAATCACCCTTTGATAAGTTGATCCCTGGACCTGAAGTTGCTCTCGGTGCGTCACCTTCTCCGCCAACTCTTAGTCTCATGCCATCTGTTAACCCAGCTGGTAAATCAACCTCGGTGGTCTTGTTGGCAGACACAACACCTTCACCATGACAAGAAGAACAGGCATCACCCGGTGCTATCGAAACTCCAGTACCGCCACACGACATACAGGTAGACGCCATCTGGAATCCACCATGGACGTAATGTGTAGTTGAACCTGTACCGTTACAAGAAGAACATGTAGATTTCTTCTTGCCTGGTTTCAAACCTGAAGCATGGCACGTACCACAGGTATCCAATACTTGGTAATCCACTTTAGAATTCTTCACACCGAAAATGGCTTCCTTTAGAGTCAATCTCTTGAGAATCTCGACGTTATCACCTCTAATATCTTGCACGTAGGAGGAACCGGCACCTCCACGTCCACGTCCACCAGCAGCGCCACCAAATGCTTGTCCAAACAAATCTTCAAAGCTAAACCCTCCAAAACCTTGTGCAGACCCAAACGGAGAGCCCTGGGACCCAAACGGCGAACCTTGTCCAAATGGATTACCACCTGCGAATGGATTTCCCTGTGGATTACCGTTAGAGTCAAACGCACTAGCACCAAATTGGTCATATTGTTGCTTCTTTTCAGCATCGCTTAAAATCTCATAGGCACCTTGAATATCATGGAACTTCTTCTCGGCATCTGGCTCCTTGTTGATATCCGGGTGATACTTCTTAGCCAGCTTGTAGTATGCCTTCTTGATCTCCGAAGACGACGCAGAGCTATCCACCCCCAAGGTCTTGTACGGGTCTTCTAGCCTCTTGATCTGTGTAGCGTGGAATTGACGACGGGACGCCAACACCGGCGACCATACACCACGTCTCTTTGTCCCACAACTCTTGGTGAATGACCGTGTGGTCCTGGTAAACGTTGAAAGGAATTTCTGTCTATTCATTGGTCACTTAATGAACAACAATACAAACCTACTACACGGACCGTTTGAGACTTCCCAAGAGCTCTTTGAAGAGAGAGGAACCCCATCGCAGTTTGCCGCCCAAAAAGTTTCCACAGAGTTCTAGAAATGCGGTTCGGCCACTACGCTAGGTCATAGAGACACAGACACGGATACGCAGCCGGAGAGAGTTCGTTATGATTAAAGTGTATAATGCAGTTAATTTGACCAGAATTCGCCGTAGTCACCGCTATCGACTCTTTTCCTCAGCGCCCTAGTCAATTGGATTCCAACCTCGTACTTCTCCTTCTCCTTTTGATCTAAGAAGCTATTCAGGCGCTCGATTGCGTACTTTAGCTTCCGCAGCTCGGTTAAATCGCTTGAAACTCCAGCTGTGTCGATGAGGTTGTTCAGGTAATCAATCTCTTTGTGTAATTTACGTGTCTTTTGAGCCAATTCATGCTCGCGTTGTTGTAATGATTCGATCTTCCGACGCGATTGTTCGTCCTCATCCTTTGATTTGATACCGACAAACTTTGGCGCACTGTCCTTTTCACGTACTTTCATCACTTTTAAGGGTGTAAACAGAGCCTGTGAGACTGATTTGGGGATATCTTTCTTAACCTGCTCAACACGTTGAATATCTGCTTTGTTGACACCGTCGAAGCTCTCCACAACACCATTATCTTTGGCGCCATTCTCTTTGGCGCAATTTGTGATGGTATCGTCCGCTTTGGCATTGACATCGACAACATCAACATCAAAATCCGTCTGTGTAGTGCTATCCCTATGACTGGAGTGATCAGATGAAACTACACCATCCTTCTGAACCTCACGCTCCTCATCGCTCGTCTCGTCATCATCGCGTTGAATTGGTTTAATAGGACTGGAAGCTTTCAACTCTTCAACTTCGCGTAATAGATTATCAATCTGTTCGTCTGTAGTGTCGATTGGCTGTTTATCCTCTGTCTGCTCATTAGGTGGGGTGCTAGGCTCACTCATCTTTGCCGTTCTTATCCACTTCTATCCTGTTATTGTATTTAATGTTGTTTATACGCTTTGTAGTTTACAAATTTTGGACAAGGTCGGGTAAAACTTGGACAATTTACCGCGCCAGTGTTACGGCTCTGCAACGGACACAAGAACCGATAGACGAAACCCCAAACCGCCCTTTTCCTGCTTTGCTGGAATGGATGTTCGGGTGTAGAAAACTAGGCGGTGGATTTCGGTGGAAGGACAAGGTGGGCGGGTAAATTCAAAAGGGGGTTTAAATCAACATCGGAAAGGACAAGGGACAAAGGACACGAGACTAAAGGACAATGGCTGATAAATTCCCCGAGATTGACGTTCCAACCAATGGAGACGAGAACCTGGACGAGGACTTCCTAGCAAGAGAGAAGGAGATTCTCGGTGACGACGCTGAACAGTTCAAGACGGAGCAAGACGAGGAATTCTTGAGAGATCAGGAACAAGACGAGGTCAAACAGTTCGAAGAACAATTCCCAGATGTGTCCAACGACCAATTTCAAAGTTCTAACGACTTAGCACAGGAGCAGAAAGAGGATGAAGAGTTTGGTGAAGCTGCCTTCAACCCTCCAAAGACTGAATCAGATGCTGTTAGAGAATGGAGACAACGTTATCAACTTGAGATTCAAGAACGTGATGAGGCTAACGATAAAAAGACCAAAGAGACTAGAGAACAGGCCTCCAAGGAGCTAGAGACCTTCTACGAGGAGTACAACAACAAGAAGGATGAGAACATTGAAAAGGTTCGTCAAGCCGAGAAGGCATTCTTGGAGAAGAGAGATGCCTTTTATACAAATGGTAACGTCTGGTCAAGGGCATTGGACCTGGTGAAGGATTCAAAGACAAACCCAAGGTTCAAAGAGCTCTTGGAAGCCAAGTCCAAGGCAACGTCTACTTGAAGCTAATGAAAATTTTTAAATAAAAGAAAGTGAATGCTTCCTTCTTTTTCATTGTCTCGTGGCATTATAAATTCTCATTCAAACGTGTAGTTGCAGTTGCTGTCGCCATTGGTAGTGCTGCTGCTGCCGTCTCGTTGTCACGAGGTAGTTGAGTTGTTCCCACTGCAGGGGAATCAACACCCTCTTGTCCCGTGACGTTTCCAGTTGTAGTTGTATTTACAGTTGAACTCGTAGGGCCATGACTATGGCCTGAAGTGGAGGTGGAGTTGGAATCAACACACCAATGCTTGTGATAAACCCATGCCTTCAATTGGCACTCTTTGGAACAGTACTTTGTACGCTTACAACGACGACACTTCGCAAATTGACGTGGTGTAGTTTCCCATTTACCACAGTCGAAACATGCACACTGTCTAACACCACTCTCTGCTTTACGACACGAGTTACGCATCGTGACGCCGGCCCAATAGCATATATCTGAGGTGTTGACTGTCTTAACGGTGAACTTCTCAACTAAGGGGAAGATGTTCAGCTGTTCGATACAGCTCTCTTTGGTTTGACAATCATCTTCGGGAGAATGAGTTAAGAAGTAGGTATCATAGTCCCATTTCTGTAGATACTCCTCCTTCTCAAATATCGATCTCTTGATGGATGAAATCTTCGAAGCAATGCACCTCTTGGAGTAGAATTTTTCCAGCTTACATCCCAGTTCGATGAAGTTCAAGGTCTTCTCCTCATTGGATGTGTAGTCTTGTATATTGTTCACTGCTGATGTCTCGTCCTTGAAGGAGCAGCGCTTACAACACTTCTCAAACTTCAAGATCGATTTCAGCAACGATTTGGTAAGACAACTGGACTTTGAGCTTGAGCTCCCGTTTGAACATGTCCGTGAAGTTGAACAACATGCATCATCCTCACCAAACTTTGGAGATGAACTAGAGGTGTAATCGTGCAAGAGATACCCAAATTCTCCCGAGTGAATCAGTTGTGGGTTCTTTGGGTTGGCGGCAACCAACTCTTCGTTTGAACAGTTCGTCACGTGGATGTGAACATCCTCTGATGACGTTAAAGGGATCGAATTCTCGGAATTTGGCTGAGTCTGAGGCTCTAACCTCTGAGATGACGACGTCGAAGATGTGTTCTGAGAAGCAATCTGTGATGAATTTTGTGTAAACTGTGTTGAATGTTGGCTCTTTGGTTGTTGTTGTTGTTGTTGTTCATTCTCGTCTGATGACAAGTTTGATATTAGTTCAATCTCTAGGTCGTCATCCTTGTCCAGAGCAGGTATAGAAGCTGGACTATGGCAGTTCTTCAATAATGACCTTAGAGAAATGGATTCCACTAGGTGAGTATGTTGCAAACTACTCTTCAGATAAGAGTACTTCGAAATGAACGCCAGAAGTTGTAACGACCACACAACATCGTCATCCTTAGGAACCAGTATCCCTCTCAAGAAGAACCTTGGTGATGTGATCGTATTGTTAACATCGTGTAGAGTCTGTTGAGCAGTAATGTCTGAAATGTTATGAATCAGCCCAACATCTTGTTCGTCATTGCCACTGGAGCCATTATCGTTCCTCACGCTGCCCAGAAAGCTGTGTAACTCAGAGTTCGAGTCTACAAGCGTACTCAGATCCTCGTCATCGTTGAGCCTTTCCGCACACGCCTGTTTCCCACGTCTCTGTAGCAACAGCATTTGTCTCTGGACGAGATCGATGAACCGATCGCTCAGCGTCGTATCGGTTCTCGAGTCGAAATCCCTCGTCACGAGAAGATAGTTGTCCAGCACCGTGGCGATGATGGGGATAATACCGGCCTGGACTACTCGTTCTCTAATCTTCTCCGTGCCTCTGGTTCCAATCAGCACCAGGCATTGGAACGCTAACGTCCATTTCCAGGCAACCAGGGCGTCCCTCTTCTCCTCCGCAATCGACTTATCAACACCTTTCGCCTGTCGCTCCATCGCATGTTCCATATCAGCCTCCTCTTTCCTACACTCGTACAGTATCGAAACCAACCGTTCGAGTCCTCCATCGCTTGCCAGTGTCTCGCGCACTTTTGCAGACGACGACGTCAGAAACGTCAAATGGTTCAGCGAATTAACAAGCGGCCGATCACACGTAGCATCCAGTGCTCTTCTATCGTAGAGGTTTGTAGTTATCGAAACCGCAGCTCTGTTCTGCGTGATTGATTTGTTGTTCGATTCTCTCATGACAGCATACAGACAAATGGTTCTCTCCTTGGTGGCGGCGGGCTTCCTTTTCCTGTGTTTGTCCGACGTATGAGGGTGGGACTTTGACGTTAAATTTGTGAGTGGTGTTCCTGTTGTGTATAGATGTCCCAGTAAACCCTCTTTTGTGGACTTTTATATCTAAGAAAATGTCTTGCGGTGGCTTCTTTATGTCTGTTTTTATTTTTCTTCTCTTTCTTTCCAATCCCCTTGAGATTATCACAAAATGTCTCGTTATGAGTTGTTGTTTTTTTTCTGTCTTTCCGGTTTCTCTGCATTTCTTTTTTCTTCTTTGTCTCCTTCTTCCCTTTTAGTCCTGTCGATTCGGCCCCCTCCCTCCGCCGCGGTTTTGCCGCTTGATCACCAAAAAGTTGGACATAATAACAGGAAATGCGTTGGGGACACAGCAAAAGTGACATTACGTAACATGTGTAGCGCGTATCCGTTGACTGTACGAGTTGCTAATGCCTGCAGTCGAAGTTTGTAGCTACTACATTTCACCACTTTCACAAAAGATGTTGTAACACGTTAATTTGATAACTAGCAATAGTAGATCTATAACAAAGAAGCTGCTCATACAACACCTTCTCGCATCGACAGCAAGTTGTGGGCTCGTTTAACCAGCTTCTCCTTCCAATAGTGGAAACTTCGATGCGTTTCACGGTGGTGGAGTTGATCTCCAGCTTCAACGTTCTCATCGTTTTCTTTGACCGGCTCATAGCTTTCACGACGCGATACAACTGAACCTTCTTGTAGTCTCTTTTGAAACTCAGGTTTGCTGAATAAGGAGTCGTCATCTCTAGTGTGAGTCCATTTGCCGATTCTCAACGACTTCCGGAACGAGTGGCTTCTATTCCCCATCGCATCGTGGTTTTCATATGCCGTGATCTGTCTTAAGAACTGTTTTGTCTTTGTCCGCAATCTTCTGAGCGAGCCCATCGACGAATAACTGGCATCGTGCTGAGAACTCTTCTTGTACTCTTCCGGTGTGACCGTTTGACCAGTCTCGTAGGTTATAGGTGTAACTCTTGGCGTATCGCCAATGTCTCCCTCCTCTTGCTGCTCTTCTTCATTGAACCCATGCGTATAGTACACATACCTTACATATGTCTCGTAAATTGGGTCCATCTCGCCGTCAACCAATATCACAGCACCATCAACTACGTTCTCCTTGTCTTCGTATTCCTCGTGCTCCTTGGAAGATTTTTCATCATGCTGTTCATGCTCCTTTTCCTCTGCTTCATCGGCATTACAACATTCAGGGGCGCTGTCATCTGTGAAGTATCCTTCGCCATGTGGTTGCTTCATGAACCATTTCAACGGAGAGTGGAAGAATAGGCTGTTCGGCCGCAACTTAGGGCTCAACCCTTCACTTGGCTCGTCAATAGGAGACTCTGTGGGAAGATTCTCAACGGGTTCGTACGCAACAATGGCATCCAAAGCTTCCTCGGCGTGATATGAACAATCATCCGATACAAGACCCGACGGTGCAGTTGTTGTCATCGCAGAGGCACTCACAGCGGATGAGCCTTGGTAAACACGAAGTAAACTGTTTATCGCAGACATCGACAGCACTATGTTGATTCTTTGTGCAATGCTTGTACATCAACACCAACAAACAATGTTGATTTGCATGTTTAGGGCATTTTGTGTCATCATTGTATACTGAGCTTTTGTGGTGTAACTTGTAAGGGAATTTATACAAAATCTTCGTTGAACAAATCATTTCTGCTTCAACTCCAACCCAAGCTTATTGAAAGGTTTTTGATGCTTTCTCTCATTCCAGTGCAACTGCGAGCCTAATCGTTCAAACCAATCATCACGGACACCATGCTTCTTGATACAAGGTAATGGGTATCTGCTTGCAGTTATCGTAATGATATCTCCCTTGAACAGCTCGACACGTTGTCTACCATCGAATGAACACCACGCTGTGCTTCTAGCATCGTATGGCACCCCAAGTCTGAGGACGATGCTATCCGGTATGACGAGTGGTCTGAACGATAACGTATGTGGACAAATTGGTGAGATGAGGATCCCTGGAATCTCAGGGTGTACAAGAGACCCACCAGCACTTAAGGAGTACGCTGTTGATCCACTTGGTGTTGATATAATGAGCCCGTCAGCTTCAGCTGTGGTCAAGGCAGCACGGTCGCTAAACATCTCCAAGGATGTCATGGTGGAGTTTGGACCACGATCAACAACAACTTCGTTAAACACCGTATATGTCTCCTCGATATCGTGCGTAGTATCTGTAGTTTTACCCAGGTGACTAACTTCCTCAACCAAATCGTAACTTGGATCATCCGGATGCTTTGACCTCATAACTGTGCATTCAAATCTCATTCGAATAGAGCATTGATAACCCTTTTGAATAATCCTGGTCAGTGTCTCTTCATAATCTGACACGCTGAAGTTTGTTAAGAACCCCAAGCTTCCCAAGCAGAACGGAAGCACAGGAGGAATTGATGATTGGAATAACCAAGATGCATAGAGCACTGTACCGTCACCACCAAACGTTAACACAAGGTCAAAGATTTCAGGCCTGTAAAAGCATTTATCTGCTTGCCATATCCTTATCCTTGAAGCAGCACTAGCACTCACGTTCTTCACGCTCTCGATATCATAGGCTGCCGAGTTTTCTATCTTATCCTCGATATACACCTTGATCTCATCGTTATAACCCAGGAGGAACTTCGACACCGTTGAAGCCCATCTCACAGGTTCAGGATCCTGCAATTTTGTCACTATGAGGATGTGATCCATCTTTGATCTGATGTTGACTCTGTTTAGAGTCTGTTCCAAGTCACGGATGCCTCCAATGACTTTACCAAGCTGACTGTTGGTCATCAGAGCTGAAGAGATATTGGAGAGTTTATGCTCCAGACATAGTTTGGATATATCCAGCTGGTTTCTGTTACTAGCCCTCAATTCCAGAGGCTTGGGCTCCTCCAAGTCAAACAAGTCAACGTGATTCAATTGAGCATTCAACAACGTTGGTATCACAGCGTTATTGCCAATGCTGAACTTCCTCTGTGCGGTCATTGGCAACGGAGTGCTCGACAGACTTGTGGATGAGCTCGGTGTTATAGGCTCCACGACTCGTCCATCCAAATCCAGGCTACCACTACTCCCTGTGGCTCCACGGTAATCAACAAACTTGAAATCAGTCGTTGTACTCACACGAGACCTTGAAGGAGGCTCTTGTGGAGTACAACATCCCCTTGTGTCATTATCATCATTCGGTGATACGGACATCTCTCTTTAATACCCAATAGTGTCTATGACAATGAAAATATTCAGCTCGGATGTGTCGATGAAGAAAGGTACACTTCCCTTGTTGATGTTGTACTGTTTCTCAATGGCTGTGCGAATTTATAAACTAAACAATCAAAACAATTGGAAAGGGAATATGTCCGCTGTACCGTAACACACTTCCCTACAGCTAGGAAAGCTGTTTCCTGGTTTGAAGGTGGAATGTGTCCTACTTTGAAGGGGGATACCGCTAAGCTTTAGCGCTCGTACCGGAAGGTCCCGGAAGGTCCCGGAAGGTTTCGGCGATAAACGACGACGACAACGGTAAAACTTTTGGTGTTCGGGTGTATGCGTATGTAATGCCGTATTATGTAATCATATTTCTGGTGTCTGGGTTAATTTCCCTTGTGTGTGTGTGTGTGTGTGTTTACCGCTCGTATCGAAGCAAGAGGGGGGTGAGGTGTTCGGGTGAAGTTGTACTACAATTCGAATCTCCGATACATTTCAACCGCTGTTTCCTCCTACAGCACCCTATTGGACCAATCATATTCCTCTAAGCTGCTATACATTGCTATATCAAGAGGCCATACTGAAACACACCGTCCTTCCCCGGGTCCTTCCAATCTTTTCCGCATACTGAAGAAGCTGAAGACGTTGATAGATATGGCTGAGACTACGAGTGCCGAAGAACAGGCACAACTGTTGAAAGATGCCATTGCCACGATCAATTCCGAGACTCAATTGATGAAGAGGTGCCTTGAAACTCGAGGCAAACTGATGGATGCCCTGAAACATGCGTCCAACTTCCTCATGGAGTTGAGAACCTCGCAGCTGACCCCCAAACAATACTACGAGCTCTACATCATGGTATTTGACTCGTTAAACCTACTGGCGAGTTATCTCAGAGATACTCATCCACATCATCACTTGGCTGATCTGTACGAGCTCGTGCAATACGCTGGGAATATCGTTCCAAGGCTCTACCTGATGATTACTGTCGGTACGGTCTATATGGCCACTGAGGATGCTCCTGTCCAGGAGATATTGAAGGATATGATTGAGATGTGTCGTGGTGTCCAATATCCTATTAGAGGTTTGTTCTTGAGATACTATCTCCAACAGAGAACAAAGAACCTATTACCTGAATCTCAGGAATCGGTTCAGTTTGTTATTCAGAACTTCATCGAGATGAATAAACTGTGGGTCAGATTACAACACCAAGGGCCTTCCAAAGATAGGGCCAAGAGAACAAAGGAAAGAGAAGAATTGAAGATTCTTGTGGGCTCAAACCTCGTCAGACTGTCCCAATTGGATAACGACAAGGATTATTACAAGGCACAGATTCTTCCTGTTATCCTAGAGCAGATAATCCAGTGCAAGGATGTCTTAGCACAGGAATATCTGTTGGATGTTGTTATCCAAGTGTTCCCAGATGAATACCATCTTTATACACTGGATGAGTACTTGAATTGCATTAAGGATCTAAATCCAAACGTGAGTCTGAGAAAAGTGTTGATCACACTCATCAACAGACTCACAGACTTTGCCAAAAGAGAAGAGATTAACGACTTGTCTATATCTGATGATACTGAGCAACATGACAAGTTCAAATTGGACTTCAATCTCTTTGACAAATTCTGGTTCTACATTAACGAGTTGGATAAGTCCAGAGAGTTGTCTATTGAAGAGATTGGCTCGCTTTTAGAGTCCGTTTCGAGGTTGACATTGGCTTATTATCCAACTTGTTATGGCAACATTGATCAACTCTTCAAGTTTGCTACGGACAAGATCAAAGATGTGGATCCTTCAGCAACTGTTGAGATGGAACAGGACTTTGAACAGCTGCTATTAACACCTGTGAAGCTCTATCCAAAGTTGTTGGACATTCTGAAACTGTCCAATTTTGTCAACCTTTTGAATTCTCAGACATTGAAGACTCAAAAGAGCGTAAGCTTGGAAATCTTGAACAAACTACTCCTCCAGGGCATCAAAATCAAGACCGTGGACGATGTTACGGGTATTTTCAAATTGCTAAGGGTGATGATAACAAGTGTGGATAAGGAACAGGATGCCAATGGTGAGGAGTCGTTGGACTACATCAACGAACAAGAAAAGCTGGCCAAATTGATCCATTTGGTTTGGAACAAGGATACGAGTGTCCACTCCAGCCTGTTAACAAACGTGAAAGGTGTCCTATCCGAGGGAAACATCAGACACACTTATCCATCTTTGTTCTTCAACACCTTGAGGCTTGTAAGAAGAAACAAGAATGGCGATCTGACCAATTCGTTGTTCAAGTTCATCTCTCGTATCATCAACGACCTCTACAGGGTTGGATTGAGCGACCTGAGCTTCAAGTTTTATCTGTCGTCTGCTGTTATCGCTGATCAGATCAAGGCAGAGGAATTTGCCTATGAATTCTTTGCACAGTGCTTCACCATCTATGAGGAATCCATCTCTGATTCCCGTTCTCAGTACCAAGCCATCGTATCGATCTCGGGTTCTTTACAACAGTGCAGAAACTTTTCTCGTGATAATTACGACACGTTGATCACCAAGACGGCATTGCACAGCTCCAAACTGTTGAAGAAAGCTGATCAGTGTCGTGCTGTCTACTTGGCATCACATCTATGGTGGGGTGTTGAAATCCCAGCTCTTGGAGAAGAAGAAGGTGTCACTGAATTCTACAGAGATGGCAAACGTGTGCTGGAATGTCTTCAGAGATCGTTGCGTGTTGCTGATATGTGTATGGATAGCGGTGTATCTATCGAGTTGTTTGTTGAGATATTGAACAGATGCCTCTACTACTTTATCCATGGCAATGAGAGTATCAGTATCAAATACATCAATGGACTGATTGAGTTGATCCAGACAAATATTGATGCTCTGTCACAGGAGAACGGTGTCAATGAGAACCCAAAGAAACACTTTGAGAGAACTTTGGAGTATATCACGTCCCAGAAGGATATTGATGATAGATTCCAGTTGATAACGTGGTAATTACACCGTGGTTAAGGTGAATATTTGGTGAGGTGTTAAATTCCTATATACAGTAGATTATTTCCTTCAGTCTGTTTTTGAAAACATGTCATACAAAAGAAATAACAAACAAGTAGAGAGCACAATCACAAGAACTCCTTGGCCTTTCTTCTGTAGGCGTTACAGTCTCTTAGCCATTGTCTATAGGACTTGATGTTGTCAATCTTTTCACCGTAGTAATCCGGCACCGGGTTGCTGAAACTCTGGGAGCTTGGGTCCACCCTCTTTGCAAAGATCTTCTCCAAGAACTGCTTGTTCTTCTGTTGGTAGAGGCCAATCTTTGAAGAGTTTGTCAAACGGAACACGAGTGAGCCAACCAATGGCCCAAACATATAACCCAACCCAGTGGCACCCATAAATCCGGCAAAGAAGATCATAAATGGATCAAAACCAAAGATCATCTGGGTAGGATCGATCTCCACGTTGGACAAGAACGACCATGATACGGTAGAGCCGATAAAGGCAGTGAAAACAGACGATGCGATGTTGATACGACGTTGTTGACGACGAAGCTTGAAGAAGTCAACCCATGAGAGTTGCTGTCCTTGTCCCTTTGGCTCCTCCGTGGCCTTTGCCACTTGTCCCAGGCGTGTGGACACTGACAATGGACGTACTAGCAGTTGTCTCTTGACGGCGCTTCTGATACTGAGTGAGAACATTGGGTCTTGTTGATGAATTCTTTATGCCCTTGGTGTGTAATTGTTGTCGTTTAAGTGAAAGTACAAAAATGGGTCCAGGCGGGAAGTTTTGGGCGATTGGGAGAACCGGGAATTTGGTCACGTGATTTTCTCGGATACCACTACTACTACCACTACTACTACTACTACCACTACTACTACTACTACACTCTGTATTCAATTCATAAGTACTACAAGCATTCTCGCAATTCATAGCTCAGATCACCATTCTCTGGTCAATTCACCATCCAATTGCATCTTTGATAAACCCCTTGACCTCCAGCAAATGAAATGCCATCAAATCACACCACTCGCTCTAAAGTATATAACTATATTCCTCTTGTAGAATTGCTCTCACTGGACAAACATTATCCTCAATTATCAACTCCTCCTCTATAGCTACATTAAACTGTGCAGCATCGGTATTATGAAAAGCATTGAGCTCTTACAGTTTTCTATGCTACATATATAGAGAGCTATATGAGAGCACAATGTGAGTGCTTATTGCTCTCCCTCTGTTTATATACGTATATACATCTTCAAGTTATTGCTGAACTTGCTCTTTTCCACCTTAATGTACTATTCATCGGTACAAGAAAGAAAAATGACTACTGACAAGTCTGCCACAGTACTCAGTGCCAGAGGAAGATTGATGAAGAGAGGTTACAGTGCATCAAATGGCTTGAAATTTGGTACTGCAGAGAGCATACCAAGAGCTATTAGTTGGGATTCGATAAAGAGTCAAAGTGGTGATTCGTGCTCCACTGTAATTGAAGAACAATCACTCTCAGTACATCTGAACTTGACAGCTCTACGTGAAGAACTTGGTAAAAAACCACCTGGTCCCATGACAAGTGCACCTTTGATTAAACGATGTCCACAGCATCTTCAATACATGCTTAAACCAATCGCTTCCACAAGCTGTTCAAAGAGAAGAACGATAAGAGAACTATACCGTGAGGATATACCAAAGAATTCCCTGCTCATACATACGAAGCAGAGGAGATTCAAGACGAAAAAGAGCTTCCCATTGAATGAGGTTGAGAGTGTCAAGAGCGTACTGTTCTACCTGGGGCTTCGTCGTGCGTTTTTAGTATGGAGAACGAGAACCGTCATGATGTGCCCAAGGTACAATTACATTAATAAAACCACGACAAGCGCAACACAGGTGTACAACCATTTGAAGAACACTAGAAATTTCTCCAGATGGAGGGAATGTTTCCAATCACTCTCGTACCAGGACATCGTTAAGGATAACAAGCCCAACCTCTGTGAGTTCTTGGAGTACCTTTCACCAAAGAATCTCAAGTACAGGGACTTTGAGAGGATTTCTAAAGAGAAGGCACAGCTCAACAGAAACAAGATGGCTTCAAGGCTATACGAATCTCATCAGAGGAAATTGGAGAGACAATTGAAGTTTAAACAAGTGTGGGAGATCACCGTGGGCTACGTTGCTCATTGGTTTAAAGAAACACAGTGGCTCTAGCCAGATTCCCAGTGTTGTGAGGCTGAAACAGGGACGAGTCTGGACTCCCCCCATGTGGCTCCGAGAAACTCTACAACAAAATAAACAAAGCAATTGTTTGAGAAAGTGGTTAAAATTTCTCTTCAAAACAATGTAATTATATCGTCTAGATACAGTACTATAACAAATGATGAAAATGAACTCCCCCTAGAAAAAAAATCTCAACCCCCATGGTTGTTTAAATGGTATCACAATTCGTTGTACAGGCCATGTACAACTCTCCTTTTTAACATAATAGTAATAACAATACTGGTAGCGCGGTTGCTGAAGCACCCACTTACAAACCGAGACCCAACACAATTGGAGAGAGAAGCAACATTCCCATGAAGGAACCGGTCTTCCAGTTCATGTTGAGTTGCTCAGCGCCACCTGTAGAGGTAGAAGTGGTACTGTTGGATGTGGAAGAGTTGGCAGCCTTAAGAACAACGTCGGCTGGGACGAGAGAAAGAGTTGGAATGGCAGAGGACATTATTGTTTTCGAATCACTTGGTTGCTAGTCAACTTTGAGTTGGAAACAGATGAGGAAATAATGGGAATTACATACGGTATTTATATATTTCCCTCCTCCCCCTGTATATGCACAACAATACATGAGAAATGTCAACAAACAATCCAGAGAAATTTTTTTTCGCAGTGTCTCCCGTGGTTTAATTATAGAAACCCATTTCCCCTTTGAGACGTGTCCAACGTGCATGCTGCCTCTCCTTCTGCAATTTGCTTTTGACTTCAGTGGGTTTTATTTTAGATTCCATGGCCAGATCTGGAAGTAAATGTGATTAGACATTTGAATTGGGCAACGACGACGCATACAGAGGAGGAGGAGGGGCCTTTGTTCATGGGGCTCTGTATGGCCATGTTACGCTCTGCTGTAACTGTACAGCGTTGGTTTTTATCTATGTCTTTGTTTATGGTAGATCTGTCTCTCGGCGATGCCGAGATCACGGAGATGCGTCCAGTGGTGTGAATGAGTATTAACGGTGGAGTGCTTAACAACGATAGGCTTCGTCGACAATGGTAAGATTGCTCTCCAATTCCCCTGAGTGGCCTGTTTTCAAGACACCGTTGTATGACCGAGGAGACCGGTGACACAGCCTCCTGTGGAGGCTGTTCTCCCTGTCTCGAATCTATGCAGATCCTTGGAGCGCGGATTGGACCAATGAAATCGCTCGTAGCGAGCTTGTCCTCTTTTCTTTTCCTCTGCTGTTTCTTTTTTGTTGGCCTCAATTGCGGTTGACACCGTTGAATTCTTACCCAACTTGAAGCTCTGAAACGTGTGTCACTGTGCATAACAGTGTACGCAGTTCCACGGTCATATAAAGGTTGTAGCGAGTATTTGTCGACTGTTGCTGTTGCGAGGTCTTTGGTATCTTCTTCCGGTGATGGCTATCCAGGTTGCTACAGGTTGCTCCCTTAAAACCCTTTGTACAGTAACTGCTTAACCTTGGCCTTATATATAGGATATCAAGAGAGGTATACACCACGAGGATATACGCTAATGTCGCAACGGCTCCATGAGTCCATTAGGTTCTTACTGTATCTCTGTTTCAACCTGTGCTGAGGTTGAAACCATATATATGCAGCCCATATAACCTTTTTAAGTACATTAATGGCATGGACAGATTCAGCAATTTGTCTGTGCTAATTAGGGCAATCAACTTGTCCTACGTAGGTGCAGCAATAATCCATGTCTTGAGGAATCAATCTGGTGATGTTCTTTTTCTGGGGAGGCTGAGGGTGCACTCTACGCTTTCCATTGGCTTACTGATGTCTTTATAGGCATGAGCATTTACGTAGTTAAGAGAGTAGTTAAACCTTCAACTGACCGAGAAAAGCCCAGCAACACTGATTGAGCCTCCACCTTATCTGAGCTGTTCTACAACGCGTCCCGTATTATTCATCTTCAAAGGGTTGCAGCTTCTGAGCTTTGCAGAATTGGATTTGGAAGGGGGAAATAAGATAAAACACGCGTCTGTTCTAACATCCTAATATATGAAACCGGGAGTTTTAACGCGTCGATGGGCAAATGATGAGGTTGGTTCTAAGTGCATGGTCTAGTTTTCAAAGAACTCATCTGTAGTATTGTATGATCATAACAACAGGGTTAATCGGTAACAGTTCAAAAGTAGTATTTACAATGAGTTACGTCTGCGTTAAGTGGTCTCCTTCTGCAGAGTTTATATTATTAATGAAAAAAACAAAAACATATCCATAGGGAGAGTGGCCGAGTGGTTAAGGCGCCCGCTTCAGGTGCTGGTAACGTAAAGTTGCGCGAGTTCGAACCTCGTCTCTTCCATTAATTTTTTTTCAATTGTTTGTGCTTTTGTCACGTGATATCCCCGATGCCCTATAAATTGCACCAAAATAACCAATTATGGTTGATATCGCTATGCTTAATAGTCTATCAAATTAAAGCACTATAAAGACCGATTGGTCTCATCTCCTGTATCGTTCAAATGAATGGGTCAAACTATTAAAAAAGGTATATATATAAGGTATATATATAAAAAATTAAATCAAGACAATACTGAAATGAAACCGGAGTCAAAATTAATGAACAAAATATAATCGAGTCAGATCTTTAATACTTGTATCGAGCAACTGATATAAAGATCAGATAGAAGATGGGAGTTCATTGCTTTTTTGGCTTTGGCGTGTCTGTAAACTGGACTGTAGCACCTTGTGCCGTTCCGTTAGATGTTGAGTTGTTGCTAGAACTCATGTGTGGAATAAGAACATGAGTGATCGAATGAACAGTGCCACCTCTATGAACACTAACAGGAGTTATTGGTGGTACATCTTCTTCCTCATCTTCACTTTCGTGTTGAGTAGAGATATGACCCAGAGCAGCCAACCGTCTCTGTCTTTCAAAAGCTGTCTCCTCTTCTTCGCCTTCTCCCTGGGTATTAGTGTCAGTGTCCTCAAGTTCAACACTGGATTCCTCCTCCTCTTCCTCTTCCTCAGATTCACTGTGGGATTGTTCTAATGGCAATGGAGGTAATGTAACCACTTTCTGAGAAACAGGAATTTTACTGTCGTTTGTATTAGAAGACTTCAGTCCAACGACAGAAAGTGCCTTTCCTGCAACACCTCCAATAAGAGAGGTAGTTCTTGGTCTCGCGCCACTCTGTCCATGATGATGAACGGCATATCTTCTCAAAACCTCACCATCCTCACTCTCAATGATTAAGTGATCACCAGTTTTGTAAGCAACGTATTTCTTACTTGGTTGGTCCCTTGATGGAATTCTCTCTATGGATTGTGCTAATGACTTGACGGGTGAGAGTAGAGAATTACCAGATGATGCAGCTGATAAAGTTCTCTTCACTCTCTCTCCCAAATCAACGTCGCTCAAAATATGTGCAGTATCCATAATTTCTCCCTGCTGATCCTCAACAATAAGTGTGTTTCCCTCCTGGTACGCACGGGTTGGAGTTCTCTCGATATTGTAAGCATTGGCATTAACTCCCCCTGTGTGCCCATCTGCTTCGTGTGTTGGATATTGAGGCCCTGCACTTGGAAATGGAACAGTTTCAGCATCCGTATTTGCAGGAGTAATTCCTATCTTTGTAGAGTTATTGTACTCATCTTCTTCCTTCTCATTCTCCGTTGGTCTTTGAGATCCAAGGGCAAAAGCAGCTGCTTTAGCTTCTCTTTCTTTCATCATCTTTTCCCTATCAATATCCAACTCAGAAGAATCCTCAGACATTGTTCTCTTAACCTTCTTCTTCCCAAATCTCTTCTTAGCTTTCTTAATACGCATACCACCGGCAGGTCTCGCAGGTACACCAGAGGTTTCAACGGTTGTGGTCTGTGATAACGGACCAGCATCACCAGATCCCTTTGGTGCAAAAGTATCGATTCTGTGTAAGGAGAACGAACGCCCGTTTGTTTTCAACTCTGGTAAACGTGACATCCAGTTCGAAGAGTTACCATTCGTCGTGGTGAATGACATTGTTATGTTCATTGTGTTCAAATGTTTACCCAATACGATTGCAGCAACAGATGAGCCATGGACTATAATTGAAGAGATAATGAGAAATGTGACTATTGGCCAAATCACTGCAATCAGTAAATAATTCTCTGAATCCGATGATGGGAGCTCTGCTGTTGGTGTAGCCTTACGTGTCACTTCACCTTCAAGAGCAGCTCTTGAAACAATTGCAGCGTAAACTGCACCAACACCAATAGGACCAAAATGACCACAGAACAGGGCCTCTCTCCATGTCTTTATATCTGGGATGAGAACTTTCACAGCCATGACAGCAGGGATTCTTCTGAGAGTGAGCACAACGATAGCCAATACGATCAATCGCCAAACGTTTAGACCCAATGACGCATCGTTAAACTGAGGCCATGGAACAATGGCACCAAAATAAACAAAATATGCCAAGTTTAACAGCAAGTCAATCACTGTGGAGACATGGGATTCCTCAGTCTTTCGTGCAAACCAACCATCCCATGAGAAAGCTGCTCCTGCTGCAAATGAAACCAACAGGTCATCCACTCCTAATATTGAGCCAAATCCACCACACATCACAGCGATGAATATGTAAAAGGCCAAAAATGACTCTCTATCTATCAGCTTCTTTCTCTCGCAGAATTTGATTGCATGTCTGGACAAGTAACCAATCATCGCACCCATAAAACAACCTAGGATACACTCGTATAGAATGGTAACGCAGATCCAATCCTTAACAATTTCACGTGCATTACCGTGGTGGATGACCAGATTGACACCCAGATAGATGAAAGGAAAAGCCATACCATCGTTGCAGCCGGATTCTGCACTGAGTAAGTTTCTCAAGTGTCCAGGGACCCTGGTTCTTGCAAATTTACCCTTACCAACCACTGCTGCTGCAAGCACGGGATCAGTAGCTGTTATACAGGCACTCACAACCAAAGAGGATGAAAAGTTCAAACGTGGGAACAACAGATAGATGAAGGCTCCAATCACCAGCCAGCCATATGTCATCACCGGTACTAACAGCATAAACACAGATACCCAATGCTTCAACATATACTTCTTTGGCAACTCAACGGCCACTGCAAAGATTTGTAAACAGAGCACAATACGACTAATCTCCAGTGTTATCATATCGGTATTTCCCCATTCTGTTGGTGTAAACCAGTTCAAACAGTAGGGCCCAAAGATCAACCCTGCGATGGCAGCAACGGTAGCTTCACCAATGTAGAGCCTCTCCTTTACAAACAGAGAAACAAGAGAAAACACCGCTGAGAACGTTCCGATGATGGCATACGCGACGTGAGCATGGTCAACGTCCAAGTGTTCCCACACGGCCATGCTTCCTTTACCTTGGTCTCCCCAGTAGGCTCAGTTTATATCAAAGTTCTTTCTATAGAAGCGCTTCCACTGGTTATTTTTTGTTCCCCTTGAGGTTGACCTTGGGAGCTGGGCTGGGCTTGGCTGAGCTGCACTGGGCTTGGCTGAGCTGCACTGGGCTTGGCTGAGCTGCACTGCGCTTGGCTGAGCTGCACTGCGCTAGACTGAGCTGCACTGCGCTGGACTGAGCTGCACTGGGCTTGGCTGAGCTTAGCTGGACTGGGAAAATTAATCAATAAATAACAACTATTTGTTAATGAATGAGTAGAACAAAAGGAACACTATAACTCTATGGTTTCCTTCTAATTTGCAGTCCTCTTCCAATGGAGCCAATTAGTTTTACACCGATATCCCCCTCTCGTCGCAAGAAGTTCAAGCAACCGTGGAGGTGAAATATCAACAGAGGAAAAGCTGGATGAAAGGATTTGGGGAATGCTGTCGGCTTTTGGATGTGCTGCTGCTGCTGTTCGGCTGGGTTTAGAGTGATATAAACAAAAAAAATTGGAGGACCCTGAACTGAAATTCCTATTTATGTCACGTGGCCTGGGAATATGGGCTCATCTGCTATGCTCGCCTTATTTTACAACAATGTTATACAAGATCTTGTTTCACTTTGCTAGTTTTTAGGCCATTTCGACGATGTGTCAAACCTAAGATTTAGTGTGCCTAGTAAGACGTTCCAGTCAGGCCCTCCCAAGAGAAGCGTTCAGAGGAGCTGGTCCTTGGCAAGGAGGAGACTAAGATAGGAGACTAGGGTAAGAGACTAAAGTATAAGAGACTAAAATATAGAAGACTAAAATATAGAAGACTAAACTATACGTATCCATTGAAGAAATGCCCAAAGAGCCGTCTCAAATCATCCCGTGGTTGTATATCAATGGGTTGTACGAACTGTGATGTCATGACTTCTTCGGGAGTGATACAACTGTCGACTGTGCTGTCCATGGTGTGATTGATTAACGAACTGAGACTCACCTTTGACGACGAAGAGTTTCTTCTTCTTGTCATCGTTGTTTCCGCTGCAGACGAGCGACGGGTAGCTGATGATCTCATCTTCTCTAAGATCGCCATCCCTTCTGTAACACACTGTAAAGGCACGAAGCAAGATATGGATCCGATAACGCTCATCACCATGTTGGAATCCTCGATCAACGACCCACACTCATTCTCTTTCAACTCCGGATAGTAAAGCAGGCATGCGTTGAGAATAATGGCCCCGTGGATTAAATGTGACAGTTGTGATATGAACATTGGATCTTGGCTCACTATAAACCTCTGCTTCAACTCTTTGTAGACGTTAAGCATATCTCTGCAAACCATATAACATATCTCCATACAGACTGGGATTCGGTCTTCTAGGAAACTCTCAAATAATCTATACCTGTGGATACTGACTTGTAAATGGAATATATTCTTGTGGAACCAGCTTGGTTTGTTCGTTTGATTGTTCCACTTGCAACTCACAGAGTTATACAGATCCGTAAGCTTTTGATCAATGTCCAGCAATAATTTTAGCTTCTTAGATGATTGCTCCATAGGATCAATCTCAAATACTGCATTGATGATCTTGCACTGCTCTGAATAGTATACAGGGAAGTTGGTCTCCAATTTCACTCCGGAACTACCTTCTTGGAATGTATGAATAGGTATTTGTGATCTATGACTCCTTATACGAGGTTCTTTACCTGTCAATAATGACCTTGCTGTATCAACAAAGCACAATTCCCACCATAGAAGTCTTCCTTGTCCGCCAAATTTGAAAACTTTTTGATCATCCAGCCCTATATACATACTTTCAAATGCTCTTTGCGATATCAACTGATCCAAGCAGAAATGATCGCATGTTAATAAACAATACAGGATCTGTAGAGAAAAGACTTGGTGTCTAACCATATCGTCAACGTGGTAAAATGAAAGTACCTGTTTTGAGACGATAACCCATCGTGAACAGCTGGCATGGACACTTGCTGGTGTGCTCCACTGGGTCAGTAGTACCTCACTGCTAAGCATCATATCCTCCGGTGAAGTCCTAAGTGCAATGGCAATGACTACTAGTACCAGTGCCATAAAGTTCAAGTCCAGAAGATGGGCCCTATTGCTTATGATGTTGGACCACATGGTCTCATACTCCCTATCGAAGGCTGTTGGATCAATAACGTTGTTCAAGAAGGCCATCATCATAAAGTACTGTCTCTTCAACATAGAACATATTCCCCTAGCTGGGAAACAGTCTATGATGGACATCTTCAACGAAAACAGCTTATCCTGATTTAACCGACATCCAAAGTCCAGAACCGTCGGGAGGCCTAAATCTGATGTACGATTGATCATTAAATTTGTCAATGTATCAGGGACTGGAGCAATTGATTTGTTCTGGATAAATCTTCAATGACCCTATCTCTCTCGAATAACATCTTGTTCCAGTTCTCTATCATTTGACAAGATGGCGGAGCGCTTTGTATCTCGCCTTTTGGTCTGTTAGTCTCCATATCACGAGCAGCTTCGTACTCAACCTGACATGTACGTGATGTAAAAATATCTTGGTACCTCGTAGAAACAGGTCCAGAGTCCATGACGGAAAACAAGCTGTATATAAGATGGTTGATGGAAAGACGGATTTGGAGTGCGAACATCTGTGGCATATGGGAGCGTATTTATTGTTGAAATACACATAGTCACGTAGGGCCCCAGATAGGCACCTAGTAACGCTTATTCTACGTTATATCACGTGTGATGTCTAAGCATATACGTATAGTATATATGTGTGTGCATCTTCGTGCTGACTGTTATCAAATCACAGAGGAGCGGGTAATTTTTCAGATAAGGCTATATGCAAAGACAGTATCACACAGTTTGTTGCCTGTTGAATTTCATCGGACAAGCCTTTCCTCGAGGTCCCCCGTTCTCTCACAACAATTCCCGCGTTCACTATGTGCTTTGCTTAGTTGTCCATGCTTGTGCTGTCACCACGAGTGATTGCCCGTACAGTAACACAATTCGGTCTCCACTGTTGGGCAGGGTTTCCCCACAAGGCCTAAGATGAAGGTCATTAATTTTTATGAGAGCAGAAGCACACAGTACCTGCAGTAGAGATCAGATTTCACTCCATGAGCAAAATAACACGTAAATGGATGAGTTCTTTTGGCATATTTCGGATGATTTGGGTCCAAAAGCCATCTTTTGTTCTAAATCTTCAACCGTAGAAGCCATGGGCCCAATAGCTGAGCCAACATGTGCACTCTGTCCATCGAATCATCGGGTCATGTTTAAGCTTTCAACGATGCGCAAGATTACGTATCAAAGAGTTTCAAGGTTGGAGCGTTTGTGATGGGAAACCGAAGGGATCAAGTTGGGACAATTCCACAGTGCCTGTTTCGGATTGGAAAGACATTCTGGCTGCTTATTGTCTGCTGCTTGCTTCTTGCTGATTACTGATTACTGATTACTGATTACTTTTCATTGGTTAGTGCTCGCTGTTCCAATTATCAAACATATTAGAAATTTATCTCTTCACTTACACCAGAATGATAAACGACCCGATACAGAATCCCCTTTATATGTCTTTTCCTACGTAGACTATGCAACAACCATATATACCTCTTCAACGTTGTGACATAAGCTAATTGTATAAACACCATGATTCACTCTAGAATCGAGTTGTGAAAATGTCTTCATAGATGTAAAACCTACAAAGTAGTATATACAACCATCTAAAACCACAGAGATCTACAGGTACCCTTATTTCCACGGTGATGAACTAGCGAGGGGTTATAGGACGAAGGAAAAGCAACAACCGGTTCAATGTAAACCGATTCAATGTAAACCGATTCAATGTAAATCGGTTCCTGACACCCCGCGATATTTCACTTCAAGTGTAGATACATTAGTCTCGTCACCCAATGACTGAACTCAGAAGGACTGGAACTAGTACCAGTGAGCTTGGAAATTGGGAACTAACCCAGTAGAATTGTAAAGAAGCTGGAGACAAGGAAGAAGGACAACGGAACTAAAACAAATGCATCTTGACGAATCCAGTTCTTAGTAGAAACGAGCGGTATCTACGTATGCAATTATGCATTAAGAAACTTATCGCCTCGGTTTAGCATTCTGTTTTGGTAACTTTTGATAACTTTGGTAACTTTTAATAACTGCGATAACTTTGGTAACCGTGGTAACAGGACCAAATTCTTCGGAGTCAAAGAGAAAAGCTTTATTGATGACTAATAGATTATGTAATCTTGTTTTTTTTCATTTTCGTTTCACAGCGTTGCCCGGGCAATGCAAAAACCGGTGCTTCCACCATCAGCTTTCTACCTCTTGGTGAGGTACTGTTTATCATTCTTCTCGCCGCGTAAGCCTTCTCTGTGACGTACCGGGTACCAGATTTCAAGCTGAAGAATGTACGGTATCGACAGGCGTAAAAGGTCTGGGGCTGTGTATACGGGTCCCGGTGCCTCCAACCTCCTCTACGATAACGTATACCGTGTTGAAGATGAGGATTCCCATACGAGCCATGGCTTTAGAAGTACCAGGCACAAGAGGTTCAAATTTGTAAGCCCCAGCATAGACGACGTTAGAGACGATGAGGATCTGGCGGGAGAATCTGAGCGCTTCAGATTGGTCAGCGGTGTACGAGATTTAATAGGTGACATCGATGTAAAATGGCACGTTGCGTTGCGAGATGAAGAAGGCCACGCCGTGGATTCTCCAGACACCAAGACGTTGGGAAAGACAAAGAGGAAACGACGAATTGTACGCTACGATGAGCCTCCAGAAGGAGAGCTGGAGCCGTTAGCGTTCAAATTGAAAAAAGTGGACTCGAAGGTGAAGTTCCAACGGGAACTGTTGAATACAAAACCGGTACAACCACCAACTGATGCTACGTTCAAGGGCTTTTGCAAATCCATTCAACGTGCAACAACGCCCTTCATGGCCGATATCAACTATATAGGGAAATACAGCTTGTGCAAGGGTTCTTTACCGTTGTCTAAGCATGCAGCATCGACAATATTACAGGAGAGATTCACTACATCAAACACTACAAGTGAAACGCTACAATCATCGCAGCAGAAGAATGAGAGAACAGTGGTGCAAGTTGAAATCGATCCATTACTGCTGAAAAGGCTCGGTATATAGCCTCTCTTTCAGGTTTGCCTTGAACGAACCCAGATCGTAGATGTTGACGATATCCTTTATATCTGTAACCTGGTTAAGTGAATCTCTATCGACATGTCTTACGGTATTATCCCTCTGGTTAACACTAACAAATACACCTTCATCAGGTAGGTATTCAAAGTAGACACCATTCATTTCATAAAGCGTTCTCGAATGGATCAGGTCGTGGATCAATTCCCATTTCGTCAACTCTGTCGTTGTCATTCCATCCCTAATGAGCACGTACTGAACATATGTAAACCACATCACCAAGAGGTCAAAGCACAACAACAAGAAGCACAGAGACATCTCTACTTTACAGCTCTCCATGCGATCCCAGCCTTGCCATTCGTCATAGAGCACAGCTCCGATGATGACAAGTCCATAGGTCATATCTATAATGTTCATTATCAGAAACGAATAGAACCATTGATAATTGCCCAATCCAACACAGTTATTCAACCAAATACAATGGTGGTCATACAACACCATACAGTGGCCACAGTAACGACAGTGTCTTGACCTTGGAGGTCTCTGGAAGCGGCATGTCCCACAATCACTGGGGAAGAAGATCAGGTTGTCATGTCTCCACACATGTGGGTGTAGAGGTGAATGGTATATAGGTGGCTTGAACACCGCGAGGACAAAGGTCACAGCCAGTGCAGCTAACAGTGCTGTGTACAGCACTGGATGTGGATCCTGGACCTTGTGATATGTGTTCTTGAAGAACATAGTAACCAATGCTACGAATAGCGTGGAGTACAGCACAGGCACGCACCACGACAGAACAAAGCTCGCCGTTGATATGAGGTGTCCACCGCACCACCTTTCCTCTGCTCGGAGCAATTGGAATTTCCAATGGTTATAGTGCCTCAAAAGAGTGGTTTGATGAGAACTTTCAACGTGAAAGAGAGAGTTAGTACCCAAGTGGCATACTCGACATAGAGCGAACTCACCTGCCCAGCATCAATATCCCAATTATGATAAATGGGCTCAGCAGTATCGTTACAAGCACAAGTCTCATCCTCCACCACTGAGACCTCTTCTCCTTCTAAAACGATAGAAAGGTGGACTTTAAGAGCTTTTATATCTACGAAAGATCGGCGATGTGATAAGGGGGAAAATGCAAGCTCATCGCCTTTGGTTCTCGAGCGCATTGGTGGGAAAAGTGAAAAATTTCACTCTTTCCCAAACGCACAATTAATACCCGTGAGAAGCCAGGCATATTGTATGAGATTTCGGCCTCTAAGGACGTTTCTTCGGTTGTTAAAGATGTCAGAACAAGAGTTGCTGAGTGAATTCACCCCTGTTACTGAGGGAAGTGCAACTATTCTCTTCCCTAAGAAGGAGGATGTGTTCTACAACCCGGTTCAGCAGTTCAACAGAGACCTGTCTGTTCTTTCAATTCGAGCCTGGAGTGAGTTGTACGGTGATGCGCTTGTGAGCAAGAAGCGTAAGCGTGACACTGACGACGTGGACTGCGATAAGTCTTACATCTCGATCTTGGAGGCCCTAAGTGCCTCTGGGCTGCGTGCTATTCGCTACGCTAAGGAGATCCCAAAGGTGTCGTCAGTAGTTGCCAATGACTTTTCTGAAGATGCCGTCAGATCCATAGTGAGAAACGTGGAGCATAACAACGTCTCACAAGTTGTTAAGCCGAACAGAGGCGATGCCAATGCCGTGATGCACGAGTCAGGATACAAGGGGAAACACTTCAACGTGATTGATCTGGATCCATACGGAACAGCATCTCCGTTCATGGATGCTGCTATCCAGAGTATAGGTGAGGACGGCTTGTTGCTTGTCACTTGCACTGATTTGGCGGTGCTGGCAGGTGGTGGTTATCCAGAGAAATGTTTTGCTCTGTATGGAGGCTCTGCAATGATAAACCACGATGCCAGTCATGAAGCTGCGTTGAGATTGGTGTTGGGGATGATTGGCAACACTGCTGCAAAGTATAGAAAGTCGATTGAACCACTGTTGTGCCTCTCGATCGATTTCTACGTCAGACTCTTCATCAAAGTGAAGACAAGTCCAATTGAAGTCAAGGAACTGGCCTCAAGGACCGGCTCTGTCTACATGTGTTCAGGTTGTGGAGCTACAGAGGTTCAACCTTTGGGGAAAGTCACAGTGAGAGAAAACGGCTCAAAGAAGTTTGGATTGGCACAAGGGTCGTTTGTTGGGTCTCACTGCTCTTACTGTGGCTACGTCAACCATGTTGCCGGCCCAATGTACATTGGCAAGTTGCAGAATGACACCTTCATCTCAAAGGTTTTGGAGTTGAACGAAAAGGTTGACGATGAAACGTACAAGACGAGAAAGAGAATCGAAGGTATGCTCACGTTGGCTAAGAACGAAATCGAGGCACCATTCTATTTCAAACCGGAAAAGGTGTCTTCCATTCTGAAGTTCCAAGTTCCTCCACTGAAGTCAGTGATTGCAGCGTTGGGAAATTTGGGCTACGATGCATCACTAACACATGCTATTCCAAGTGCTGTGAAGACGAATGCTCCTTGGAGAGTGATATGGGCTATCTTCAAGGCGTACGTTGTTGAGAAGGAGCACAAGGACATTTCAAAGATGAATGCAAACACTGCTGGCTATAAGATCATGACAAACGAGGAGGTTAAAGTGGACGATGATGCTAAGGTGTCCTTTGAACTGAATGAGCTCAGCAAGAAGGTTGAGAAATTGAGAAAGTTGAAGATCATCAGATACCAAGAGAATCCTACAAAGAATTGGGGTCCAAAGGGCAAGCCGAAATAGATGGTCTTTTGCTCTATTTGCTGTATAGTTATTTAACGATAATAAAACTCAGGTGGTGCCATCGACCGGCCATTGTGCCTTCTCTCCATAGTTCCAATGGATGGCCTTGGTGACAGTATACTCTTTCAGGCCCTCAATCCCCAACTCTCTGCCGAAACCGGATTGTTTCATACCACCAAATGGAACAGCTGGGCTCAGAGAAACGTACTGGTTACACCAGACGGTGCCGGCATTGAGAGCATGAACCATCCGCATGCATTGGCTGGCATCTTTGGAGAAGACACCAGCACCGAGCCCATAATCGGTGTTGTTGGCCTTTTCGACAGCCTCTTGCTCAGTGGTGAAGGTTTGCACTGTGAGTACAGGACCAAAGATTTCCTCATCAACAATCTTCATTCCTGGCTTACAATCGACGAAAATGGTTGGTGGGCAGTAGAATCCACTCTTGAACTTCTCTGGAAGATGAGCTATTCTCTCTGGTCCTCCAGTCAACACCGTAGCACCTTGCTCGATGCCAGATTGAATGTAGGATAGAACCCTCTCCTGTTGAAGCTTTGAGACTTGTGGCCCCTGGTATGTCTTGACATCAAATGGATCACCAATGACATAGTTCTCAAAGTTCTGCTTAAGCTTAGAAAGGAATTCATCCTTGATGGTATCCTGGACAAACAGACGAGAAGCTGCACAACAGTCTTGTCCATGGTTGAACAAGATGGCCGTGGCAACCCAGTTTGCAGTGTCTTCGATGTCAACGTTGTCAAACACAACAACTGGAGACTTGCCGCCGAGCTCCAAGGAGACTTTTTTCAAGTTGCTTTTGGCAGCAGATTCCATGATACGACGACCAGTGAGAGTGGAGCCGGTAAAGGCAACCTTGTCAATGCCCATGTGGCTTGAGATGGCCTGTCCAGCAACAGCACCAAGGCCGTTGACGATGTTGACAACACCTGGCGGGAATCCAGCCTGCACAGCAAGCTCAGCAACGATCAAAGCACTCAACGGGGTCTGTTCAGCAGGCTTCATAACGATGGTGTTACCAGCCGCCAATGCGGCGCCAACTTTCCAAGAGAACATTTGAATTGGATAGTTCCATGGAATGATTTGACCGCAGACACCAATTGGCTGAGATCTGGTGAAGGCCATCTTAACACCTTCTTCTTGCTCGATGGTCTTACCTTCAATCTTGTCAGCAAGTCCTGCGTAGTAACGAAGACATGCAACACTGTCTGGAATGTCGATATTCTTTGCCATCCATACTGGCTTGCCATTATCCAAACTCTCCAACTCGGCAAGCGTATCGGTGTTTGCTTCGATCAAATCTGCCCATTTGTTGATACAACTTGCTCTGAAAGCTGGCGTGCTCTTCTTTCCCCAGGTATGCTCAAACGCAGCTCTTGCAGCCTTAACGGCATCATCAACATCCTCAGCTGTGGCAGCGCTGATGGTGGCCAAGCCATTGCCAGTAGAAGGATCTGGTGTGGTCAACGTATTGTTGTTTCTTGCTGGTCTGAACTCGTTGTTAATGAACAGGCCAGTGTTGAAAGAGATTTCCCTTCCGGAAGGAGACGTGATAGTAACTGCAGACATAATTCGATGATCACTTTCTGCTTTTTGGCCTACATACTTGAAGTACGAAGTAATCTGGACTATTTATACCAACAAGGGGCAAGAAATTGCTTAATGGGTAATAAGATCCAGCTGCGTTCCTGTTAAGGCATCTTCAAATGGAGAACCCAGGTGTTGACTTCCCTTCCCGTAAAGTGACCAAGAGTTTTACTTCTCTCTCGCTCTCCATCCCCACACAAACTGTTTCGCTCTGCTGTATCAAGAAGTCTCGAGATGGATAACGGCATCTTTGACTCGGGTGTGTTTGAAATACGTCAGCATGACCATTGGCTTGTTTGACTCAGGAATCACTTCTACTTTAACACATGTCTATGGTGTACATGTGTAGCATGGAGGAAAAAGAAATGTACATATACTGGATAGAGACAATCAGCGGAAACAAGACCCTCTGGGCGATCACCATTGGCTGCAGATCGACTAAAAGATACAGCTCTCCCCTTTCATAGATAGCGATCAACACTGCTTCCCGCAATTTTACCCTCCTGTACCCCTTGGTCCAGTCACTGCAGTTCTTCCATGACTGTAAATCCCACCTGCAAGCATCTTCTCCAGGAAGCACGACTTGTTGGCTGGAAAAGGTGGGTTTGTCGGTAACTGATGCTCTCAGTGGAAGACTTTCTCTTCCACCTATGTGTCTGTGGGTGATTTACACTGAATATGTATATAATCATATCCCTTTTCCTCATATTCTTTCTTCAGAAGGAGTGCCCATAAAGAGTACAAACAGAAGGAGAAACACAAAATGACACCAAGAAAGATTGAAGGTATTCTCGCAGCGGTTCCAACACCATTGACTGCCGACGGCAAGTCTCTGGACCTTGAGAACGTCAAAAGACAAACTGAAAGATATATCAAGGGTGGTGTCCACGGTATCGTCACTACCGGCACCACTGGTGAATTCCCAGCCCTCAGTCTTGAAGAGCAGAAGCAAGTCATCAAGGCGTACATTGACGCTGCTGAAGGAAGAATCATTGTTATCTCTGGTATCGGTTGCACTTCCACTGAGGTGGCCATTGAAATGGTGCAATTCGCTGAGAAGTCTGGTGCCGACGCCGTCATGGTTGTTCCACCATACTACGACCCGTTGGCCTGGAAAGAGTTGTACCAATTCTACGAGGATGTCTGTGGCTCCATCAACATCCCGTTGATCTACTACAACTTGCCTCATGCCACTGGTGTGAAGCTCGGCGCCAGCCAGTTGAGAGAGTTGGGAAAGATCAAGAACTTTGACTATTTGAAGGACACCTCTGGTAACGCTAAGGAGCTCACCGATCTCCTGACCAACCCTGTTGAAGGTCTCACTGCCTTCTGTGGCTGGGATACACTCACCTTCTTTGCTTTGGCTGGTGGTGCTGAGGCCATTGTGTGGGGTGTCGCATCCATTGTTCCAAGGGAATCTGTTGATTTGTGGGATGCCTTCCAAGCAAAGGACCTCGAAAAGGCTAGACAGCTGTGGAAGTTCCTTTGGGAAGTCAGTGACTTCATGGAGCAAGGAAGCTACCCAGTGGGTATTAAAGCTGGTCATGAAATCATTGGCGAGTCTGTCGGTCCAGTCAGAAAGCCAAACTTGCCACTGACCGAGCAGGAATACGCAAAGTTCAAGGCCATCTTAGCTAAGCGAGTTTACAGGTGAGTAGTGTGTGTGTGGTGTACGGGTTTAATATGACACATATTACCTTGTTCCAACATCAATTGTAGATATACGGTGTGCTCAGTACCCTTAATCTATATTAAAATCGAGAACAACTCTCTTCTGAGTGTTGTGTCCTCTTCATATAACACAGATCTACTTTTACGAACTGAAACTTGTGATCTATTAGACAGTCGGCTTGTTGTATACCTGTAAAAGAAGAGAAATGTAAAGGTGGATAGGTGCACCCCAGTTTCCAACTGCTGCACGTCACAGCTTGGGGCAGTGCTCGGTTGAGGTTGCTATTCTTGGAAAAGATCCCACTTGTGGAGTAGAATAGCATTATCAACTCATGATGGAATGTCATTCCGAATGCCCAGTGCCAACTCTTTTTCTTTCAAGTACTCCGTTCAGCAGTGCCGTCTCGCGGGCGAAAAACCATGGTAAGGTGTTAAATGAGCGAAGAAGAAAAAAGAAAGCAAACTGAGAGGGATACAATTCTGCGCCCTCCTTGACTCTCTTTATGGTATGTAAATACTTGAAGAGATCGACAACACTGAAAAGACTACCGTATGCTAATAAACCATTGGTGGTTCTACTTCTACCCCCTTGTATCAGACTTCCGCTTCCAGCCTGTTAAAAGGCTACGAGCCATCTGGGGGATGATACCGAGTCGACATGCTCATCTACCTCATGCACCTTTACTGTGAAATATCAAAGCTTGGTTTCTCTGTAGATGCCTCGTGCTCCCAGCTCTGGGCCAACTTTATCCGGCCGGCTGTTCTCCACCGTTATTAATCTCCCTTCTCCTGATTACACTTGAACTGTGGAATATTGAATATGCCATCAAAACTTCCAGATTCCCTTATCTCATAACGTCGTGCCTGGCCAGTGAAAGTGTGTTCTTTTTTTAAAATCAGGAAGGCTATACAGTTAATATTTTTATAACATATAGTTGATTTATTCCAAAACTGCCGTATTGATAGTTGAAATTAGTACTTTTGGGTGGCTTTTCTCACTTGTTTCTTAGTTCATCAAATTGACAGTTCTTATGCACAAATTGCGGCCCTACATGAAGTTGCAGAAATGTTACCATGCTTCCATTCCCCTTTCTTTCGGCGTGAGGAAAGAGTGATTGGGCTTTCCTTCAATCATTCTGCACAGCATTGAACCACTCAGAGGTCATTGGAAATGCTTATTGCATCCGCATCCCCACTCAAATGTGACTAGTCGGTGACTTAGCGGAGCACAGCATGGTGGACTGAGTCAACAAAGGAGTCAGCATCCCAGTGACTTCGATTTCCCAGTAAAAGAGAGTGGCATGTGGTTCTTGACAATTTACACAGTCGGGTATTGGTCACCATCTGGAGTGCTTTCCGGGTAGATAAATATTTCTATTCCACTCTTACTGCTTCCTCTAATTTTCCTCCCAAATACTTGTCTTCCACTGAGCGTCTTCGACAGTAACCATGTTGAGAAGCGTTTTGAAAAGAACATTCAAGAGAAACACAACGTTCTACAGAAATAGTTCTACAAGTACCAAGATCACAGGTCCAAATTTCACTGACTGGAAGAACAATTCCTCGGTGAAGGTTGCAATTTCTTCAACACTTGTCCTTGCAGTTGTCGGAGCTTCTTTTACGGTCATCTCCAACAACAGCAACAACATTGAGAACAACTCTGCATTCTCCAGCAGAAGAGTTTTACCAGTTGTTGAGGTTCAGAAGCATAACCACCCGGAGGATTGTTGGATTGCAATAAATGGTGAAGTCTTCAATGTTACAAACTTCCTACAAGTCCACCCAGGTGGTAAGGAAAGACTCATGAAGTACGCAGGTATAGATGCCTCCACTGAGTTTGGACAGATGCACTCAAAGGAGGTTCTGTCCAAGATGAGTGATTTCATCGAGCACATGGGCTCATTGGAAGGTGAATTCGAAGAGGAAGTAACACCAGAGATGTTACAGATTAGGGAAAACCTCCAAAACAAACCTCCAATTCAGGCAATCTTTAACCTGACTGATTTCGAATTTGTTGCAAAGCACATCTTACCGCAAACCACCTATATCTACTTTTGTACTGGTGCATCAGATGAGTTCACCATGAGACATAACCACTATGCCTATGGGAGAGTATTCTTCAGACCAAAAGTTTTGCAAGAGATTGGACCACCAGACTTATCCACCACTTTCTTAGGCGACGAAGTCCAAATGCCCGTATACATCACTGCCTTTGCTGGTTCTAAATTTGCCCATCCACTGGGTGAGAGAATTCTACAAAGAGCTGCGTACGATAATGGTATCATGCAGATGATTCCAAAGCTTTTGTCGTATCCACTTGAAGAATTCTTTGAAGAAGTTCCAGAGGATCAAAAGCACTGGTTTCAATTGCATTTTGATTCTCAAGAGGAATTGGACAATGTTGAGCAGACGATTAAGCGTATGGAGGCTACAGGGAACATGAGAGGCTTGTTTGTTAACGTTGATCTTGCAGACTTGGGCAACAGGGAAAGAGACTCGAAAAAGAGAGTTGAGGATCAAGAAGCTGCAGATCAATTGGCAGTGATAGCCAACAACGGTAGGGTCAAATACCCAAGAAGATTCTGTTGGAAAGAGATCAAGAGAATCCAAGAGGCTACAGATGTTCCAATTTGTCTTAAAGGTGTTCAAAGAGGCGAAGACGTTGTACTAGCTGCTCAAAATGGTATCAGAGCATGTGTCCTTTCTAACCATGGAGGTATACAGCTGGATTTCTCCCGTCCACCGCTAGAGATCCTTGTCGAGGCCAGAAGAATGCTGAAGGAAAAGGGCTTGGAGAACAACATTGAGCTCTACGTCGACGGTGGTATCCGCAGAGGATCTGATATCGTGAAAGCACTATGTCTCGGTGCAAAAGGTGTGGGAATGGGACGTCCCTTCTTGTATTCTATGTCAAGCTACGGCGAAGAAGGTGTCAATAAGCTGTTTGAGATCTTGAGAGTTGAGATGGTTAACAACATGAAGCTCCTGGGCGTTGACAAGATCTCTGACCTCAACGAGGACTTGGTTGATGCGTCAAACTTGTCAATGCGTCACTACGGTGTCACTGATGGCCTCTACGACCAGGCATATGAGAGACTGCTCTACCCTGAGTATAGAAACTTGAAACGGCTCGGAAAATAGTGTGAATAGACGTATCTTGCTATTGCCTATTATGAATTGTATAAAAGAAGGGTGGTAGATAACGCATCAAGCAGAGAGGAACAGGGAAATAGACGGTACTCCCCATTGCTCAACAACGTATAATCACATCAGCAAATGTGTACTCTTCCCATCGAACCACAACTCTTGCGCTGACCAACTAGCGGCTTCCGGAGTCAATTCTCAACATTTTTGGTGTTGAAGAGTGAAGAGGAGCCCGTAGTCAACAATCAGCGACCTATATATCACTGTGATACGATCGATTCTCCACAAGTCCCGAGTCATAAACTCACAAGTGCCCCTCAAACTGTGCTGTAGATCTTCGCCAAACACTTCACCTTCCTCCTGTAAGCAAGGCAGAACAGCTCAACATGAGCTGTGTCATTATGCATCGTCGGGAAGAGGCCCCGGTGCAGACCAAGACGTTTCACATTTTGAACTCCCTGCTTGTTATAATAAGGCTCAACTGATAGTACACTCGGTCGTTTCATACATTCGAGGCTATTTTTACAGTGTTTCCTTGTGGGTTATTACAGGCAAAGATAGTGGGACTGAGGGAAATCCACTGGCTACAGCGATACGATTCCGTAGAAAGAATGACTGAAATTAGAAAGAAAAGAAGGGAAAGAGCAGCAGAAAGAGGGTCATATAGGTCCTTATCCGTATTACGTAGTTTGCAGATTGGCGCTCCATCAAATGTTCATGTGTGCTGAGAGTTTTGCCTCCCCCCTCGATCCCGAGACCGATCTGGCTCAATGTTGAAGTTTTATCAAATCGATGTATACTTAAACCCACCAGATCGTCATGAATGCTGAGTGTTTTCTCCCTCTTACCGCCACTATAGTCAAAGCCTGTGTATATGTTTATGCACATAATTTTGATATAATAAACACATGTCTTCATCCTCTGGCATTTTACAAACGGATAGCAAAGTCAAACCTGATTCGATCCATTTAAACAACTACAATAACGTTGAGAGTGGATCGTTCCATGACAGAGACATCAAAGACATTGAAGACGATAATGTCTTTGTCCAAACTGAAGAAGGACCAGACTATCGAGGTGTTACGCAAATCGGCGCAGCTGTCTTGATTGCCAAATCACAGCTGGGCCTGGGTGTGCTTGGTATACCTTCAACGCTTGAAGTGCTGGGCTTTGTCCCGGGGTTGATCAGTTTGATTGCGTTATGTATACTGGTTACCTGGACAGGGCTTGTCATTGGTGATTTCCGCATAGCCCATCCAAGAGTTTACAGTATTGACGATGCCACTGGTATAATGTTTGGTAAAACCGCCCGTGACACCGTTGCCGGTGCCTATTGGCTCTTCTATACTCTCAGTTATGGTGCAGCGGTATTGACTGTCTCTATTGCTTTCAACACTTTTAGCCATCACGGTATGTGTACAGTTGGCTATGTTGGAGTTGCGGCGGCAATCACCTTTGTTCTTGCACTGTTCACAAGAACCATGAAAATCCTTTCATGGTGTGGTTATATCGCTGTTCTATCCATCTTCATCGCTATTTGGGTGGTTGCCATTGCATGCCTTACACAGTCGAGACCTGCTGCTTCAAATGATGTTGAAGGCCCTGTCACCGTCGTTGTTCAAGTCGCTGGCACTGGCTCGGCGTATAAGAGCATAGCCTCGTCAGTGGCTACTCAGCTGTTCTCGTTATGTGTTGCTGCCTCTTTCTTCACCATCCATGCCGAGATGAAAGATCAACACCAATACGCAAAGTCGCTGTTGATGGGCCAATCTTTCATCGTGTTCAATTACATCGCCATTGGATCTATAATGTATGCTAAAGTGGGACAGTACATTGCCTCACCGGCCTTGGGCTCAGCTGGAGAGCTTTTCCAAATCATTGGCTATGCCATTGCGCTTCCAGGCTTGTTGTTCTCGTGCTTCTTCCAAGCCCACCTTCCAGCCAAGTATGCACTGGTTCGTATCTTGAGAGGCTCTTACCACTTGCAGAGGAACACCGTGATACACTGGATTACATGGACCGGTATGATGTTGATAGTGATAATTGTCGGATTCGTCATTGCTTGTGCAATTCCCTTTTTCAATGACCTTCTATCGCTTATTGGTGCCCTGTTTGGCAGCGCATTTGCCCTGATTATTCCAGGCCTCATGTGTCTTTACGATATGAACTACAGGCACACTGGAACTGCATCACAAGGACTGAGCTGGATCATGAAATCCAATGGCTGTTGGAGCAGTAGTCGACGTAACAAGATCAATGTCTGTTTCAGCTTCTTTTGCATGGCTGCTGGTGTCTACATCTTATGCACTGGTGTATATGGCTCTGTCGCCAACATCGCAGATGCCTATGCTAGCGGGGCTATTTCTGGTGCGTTCTCCTGTGAAGATAACTCTTGAAGATACTCGGTAACTGAGAGAGAAGTCTATATTCTTCTTATTGGTCGATGAAACTTTATCTCGTTCTGTCTTTAAAACGTTTAGCGTTACCATTGTAGTGTATACGTTGCAGTCTTAGCGGAGATTAGATTTAGTCAATGCGTCAGTCTCTAAACCTGGTTGCTTATTTGGCTTAGTCAAGTGATAATGAGTGAAGGGGAGTTGCAATGTCGAGTATATAGACCATCTATCGCTGGTAGGGTAAGAATATTTGCCCATTCAGATTGAAGTAGCGTGAAGATAAATCAGGTAAATGTCACGTGATATGCAAGTGAAACTAAAGATATTTGTGTCATATTACACCTGAACACCAGGCACATCAGCGTTGAGTATAATCTTGAAGTTTTGAGGGTTAAATAATGGCATATCTTGTATCTTTTGGACTGATTTTGGTAGTTGCTTAGAGTAATAGTGTTTAACAGCCCAAACCATCCCTTTTTGGAATTTATTACTTAAATGAATTCCACTACTGTATACGGTTTTTTTTGGAAATAGTGAATTGATTTCATGCTATAAAATTTAATTAGTCGATGAAGCAACAATATAATACTACGATTACCACCAAAACAAGTGTATGTATACACAGTTAGGTTATATATATATATATCTCTTGCTTGATTATAATTGAGGACAATCCTCACCTAAATGGATTAAACCCCATATAATGTGGGACAATGACATCGTTTAAGCTACGCAGTGATGATACCACCAATTGGAAAATGGTTCAACAGCATCGAAATTCTGTGCAAAATGCATAGAAATATATAGCAATATATGAACTTCAAAGTTAGACTCATTTTATGAATAACATCTGTACAAATGTTTATTAAGAAATTATTTTTTTTATCATGTTTAATTTCCGTTATGTACTGCAAATTCATCGAATCATTTCCGAATTGATAATTATAGTATGTGATAATGCTCTCCATAACATGACACTGAAATAACGCTCACCCATTCTTCTTATCAATAGGAGCTCCTGTAATCAAGTTCTTAGAGCTGTTTTCACTGGTGAGGCTTTCACCCAACTGACTGGTACCCTTTTCTTTGTAGGTACTTACGGCTGGGATATCTGCTTTGATTCTTTGAACAATCGTTTGATAAGCTCTCGGTTCCAATTTAATCAAGGTGTGCAATGGGATCGACATCCATGGGGACTCTTCCTGTGGAACATTCATGAAGTAGGCATAGATGCATCTTAACACTGCTTGGTGGGTAATGATCAAGATATTCTCTTGACGTTCCAACTCCATGATGATCGGTTCTAGTCTAATGACAACGTCTCTGTAGGACTCACCACCTCTATAGCGATATTCGTACTTGTTTTCATCACGTTCTTTGAAGTCCTGTGGGAATTGCTTTTCAATCTCTTCGTACGTCAATCCATCACATGCTCCTGCGTCCAACTCATCCAATGCCTTCCATTGCAATTTGTCCTGATGCAAAAACTGTGCAGTTTGCTGAGTTCTGATCAGCGTTGAAGTCCACACAGTCAAGTTATCAACTTGGTCCCCAGCAGCTTGCTTCACCAGCTCTGGCAATTTCTGAGCATATTTAAAACCACGTTCACTAAGTTCAGCATCTCCACCAATTTTACCCTCAAGGTTATACATGGACTCACCATGTCTCGAAAGGTATATACACCTTGGTCTGATATGTAAGTTCATAACATAATAGACGATTCTACTCTCAAGGTAGGTTTCAATCCTGTTGATGATCACCTGATCGCTAACGTTGATCAACTTGACAAACGTAAGGTCACCATCGTGTTCGATGGTCAAAGGTTCATAAATCTCCTGGTATTTGTCGATACGTTTCATAAAGTCCGATGCCGCGGTGTCCGGGTCTAAACCTTCGTAGTCAGGGGAGGTTGTCTTCACATCAACAATGTTCTTCATGATGATCTTTTCATCATTACACCAGCTCTCCAAGAACATTGGCTCGATCGAGTTCTCCCTACATAGTCTCAGTAACCATTCCCTTCTCTGTCTCGTCGTGTTTGTAGCATCGAGTATGGCAACAACACCGTCCTCGGAGTTGAACCATTTCATCATATCGTTCACCGCAGCGGTGGCCGCCTCTTCTCGAATTTTCAACCCATCTTCATTCTGTGAATCAAAGAAATCAGCCATCGGATGAGAAGCCGCCTGACGGCGATAGTTACCAACGTTAAAGCACTTGGCCTTTATCGAGAGCCACGACAAGTATCTCACAACTGTCGGATTCATGTTAGTGGCACGCAGTGTTAAAAACAGGATACAAGTTGATAATTAATACTCACTCTTTTGCGAGATAAACGACTTCCCTCTGGCTGGTAATCCAACCATAATCACACAGATTCTAATGTTCTGTACCTATAACGACGGAATCACGCCAACGTTAGTACTTTCCTGGACACTCCAGAGATAAAACAGTCGATACATACGTGTGAAACTGTATAGACAGGCATTGTTGAAGATCTCTTGTGCCGTTATGCGTTGTGCCGTTATGCGTTGAGCCAAAGTATATGTGATGTGTGATCTCTGTGGGCGGAAGACAAAAAAAAGGTAACAAAAACCAGTAACAGCACCCGCAACGACTCTCGATATCTCTAACCTTTTGTGAATAAAATAGTCTTCAAAACTAAAAGAGAGATTAATCGTAGTCTTAGTCCTTTGTTAACCGCTGTGTCGAGGAAAAGCTGAAGGTTGTTTCGTTCGTTTTCTCTTTCTGCTTTTTGTGCTTTTTTCCCCCCTTCTCTCTCTTTTCTTTTTGTTCCCTTTTTTCTGCTGCTGTCGCCAGGATTCTCCACAAAATGGTATGCGCAGCATAAACAACAACATCAACAATAGGAACCTGACGCTTTTTATGGATTGGGGATATGGCCTGGTGGGCCTCTTCTTTTAGTGTCCCTGGTCGATTAGGGAGATGCCTTTTGGTCTACAGCTTGAGGGCTTTCATACGAGCTCATCATCAATCAAGTTTTTATTAAACTTAACCGTATTAGATGAAAGCATTCATGCTACTCTCCGGAGTTACCAATTCCATGATGCTTGCGTTTCCTGACCCGAACCCACCACCAGGTTCGAGACCTTGTGTTTTTCTCTCCAGTTTTAGAAACAGATAGCGTGATGCTTGAAAAAAAAAAACGCTCCACTTTATACCAGGGAGAGAGCCGCTTTTTTTCTTCTTTCAAGGTTTCGAATAAGTTCAACCATCGCTATGGAAACGGGTAGAAGGGAGATGCGGAAATTGATCTGTAGCAACGTTATATCCACGCCCATACGGAAATAGCTCCTAGAATGCCCTGTTGAACGAATCAGATGATCATATACGCTCAGCCTAACTAATGCCACCTGTCGATTATTCAGAGCTTGCTCGGGGTTTCAAAATTAGCAGACTGGGGGTTTTATGGCGCACTTCTTAACTTGAAGAACCTTTCAGCAAGACATTCGAGATTGACAGGGCAGTATATTTACACCATCTTGAAGGTTTTTCCCGTAAACCATGAAAATTCCGTGATACACAAACCATAATATTACAACGGAGAAGAGATAAGTTTCTTGTGTATATAAATCATATTCATCAACATTCTAGACGTAAATACGTTTTATCTTTTCTTCTTTTTGATACTTCCAGTTTTGTTTTCATTGCAGCGCTCAGACCTTCTATCTTCAAGGATAGCATTGGTGTTAACATCTTTGACGGAGAGCAACAAGAGGCATAAGTAGTCAAGTTTCTTTTTATTTTGGTAGAAGTTGATCAATTTCTCTTTTTCGTTATGACACCATAGGATTCACACATCTTTCTTTTGTTGATCGTAGGTTAATTCTACGTCATTACATCCATTTTTTTCTCTCCACTGCTCTCTCTTTGTTTTTATCCATTTTCAATCAACCACAAGAAAAGCAAAGAAAATAAAACAGCCTAGTCCTGATTATTGATTTTCAGTAGCCATGGCGCCCTTCTTCAAGACTTAGTTGAGTCTTCATCTTCACCGTGTTTGTTGGAGCCAGTCAACAAATCGCCAAATTGACCGTCCAACAAATCAACAGATTGCGTTCCTTGACTCCCGACAGCATCAACATCAGCAGCAAGTGGTGTATGTGAAACGGGAAGGTCCGAAGACCCAGTCAACAGTGGTGGAGCATCAACAGGGGTAGATAAGAATCCACCAAGTTCGGCACACCATCCAATCCACTCATCTATCCAACATCTCACTACCCACCATCCACCAAACCCAGGACCACCAGCAAGAGAAATTTCACGTAGCGCACTGGTTAACAAGGCTGATGTACATAACATGAACAAACGTGGTGGAACATCTTCAAATTCGTCGGGCAAACCTGCAACGAATAAACCCCAATCAAAGATAAAAGAGTCTTGATCACTTTTGTCCTTCTTCAACAACTCTGGAACTTTCACCTGAAGAGTTTCCACAGCCTTTTTGAGATTTTCACCATTGCAGGGCAATTCTTTGAACACAATAGCTTCAACGTTGACGTTTTTGACCCAGTCCTCCAACATTAATTTTCTGTCAATACTGTGAGAGAGCACGTTGTTAGCTGATTGACCTGTCTCTGACACTCTCACCAAACGAGATATAAGTTGGGCAAACTGTTTTGAAAGGACAAGTCTTGCCTTCACCAACTGTGGCGGCATCTTTGTCATCGAAAGATGCAATTTTTCTGTATAATTTTGTGAAATCTGTTTCAACTGTTGAAGCACAGGACCCGGTATCTCTTGTAAGGCCAGCTTAGCCAACATCTTAACCACAGCTTTGTACATTATGGTATCACATGCCAAGATCCAATCCATCATCGATGGAACATAGTAAAGCTTCAACACAGGTGCAGTCAATGACCCGTCAAATTTGGACAACAGTGAGTACAATCTCTTGAGTTGAACATACCTCATAGCCTCAAAAACAGACGTACAATGTGATTTGTAGAGACCATAAAGGGTGTCAGCAACATCCAAATCAGTATCAGGAGGCAAATAGGGCTTGATATCCGGCAATTCGATTGGACCATCGAGTGAAGTTGTGGTTTTTTCGTTCATCAACGCCAATAGATCTGGTGTAAATTTCAGACTTGGAGAAATATGTTCATTCAAGAAAGTTGTTATTGAAGTTGCAGATGTTGAATTTGTAATATTCGACAACAGTGGTGTTGAAACTTGGGAATGTAAAGATGCAGGGGAATTTGAGCCATAGGGGGTTCCTGGTAAAAAGGCACTTGAGTCCAACCCACTGTGGTTATGTAATGGGGTATTAGCTGTGGATGTAAGCGCCGAGTTACCTTCATAAGCTATCAAACTCAAGCCACAATAATGATATTTTGATTGACCTCTCATACCCAAACGACGTGTAGTCAATTTAGGAAACACAATTCGCACCAATTTACCAAAAGAAGCTGGGGAAAGAGGTTTGAGGCTGTTCTCTGCACATATACCAACGTAGCGTGCATAGATTCTATTTCTTGGAACAACTGCATCCTTTGAGGCATTACAAGCTCTCATAAGCCATGTCATTCCAAACACCTGTCTTTGTCTTTCTCTGGTAACTTCTGATTTCACATGAAGAGTCTTACCGTTAGGTAGCGGGGTAGATACTGTGGAATCTGTCTGGGCCTCTACTGCCTTAACTTGTTCAGCAACTTGATCCAAGGGAAATTCTAATGCCTTTTCAGCCAAGTTTTTCAACTCCAAATCACCATCTTCGCCAGGGAAGGCATGATCGGATTTTCTCATTCTCTTTCTCGCGGATTCAGATGTTGAACTTGAAGAATGTTTTCCTGGGGTAGAATCTTCAGTCACTTTTGAAGGTGTGTGCAAACCTGACAAGGGCCTCGATGGTGGGGCTTGCAAGTTAACTGGTACACCACTCATGTCGTGCTGAAGTGGTATTTGCATTGGAGGGCTTACAGCTGCGGTCATTGGTCCAGAGGCAACCATTTGAGGATGTTGCATGTTAGCATCCTGTTGTTGTTGGTGTTGTTGTTGCTGTTGCGGCTGCTGCTGTTGCTGCTGTTGCTGCTGTTGCTGCTGTTGCTGCTGTTGCTGTTGTGAGGGTTGATAGTACGGATTCTGCACTTGCATTGTCTGCTGTTGATATGGAAAATGCTGTAATCCATTATTTGGTGGATAATGAGCTCCCATCATTGGAACGAAATTAGAAGCGCCCATTGGAACGGCACCAACCATTGCGCTACCAGATCTTCCGTTATTCATACCTTGAGGATGTATCTGCTGTTGCTGTTGCTGTTGCTGTTGCTGTTGCTGTTGCTGTTGCTGTTGCTGTTGCTGTTGCTGTTGCTGTTGCTGTTGCTGTTGCTGTTGCTGTTGCTGTTGCTGTTGCTGCTGTTGCTGTTGCTGCTGGTGATGATGTTGTTGAACCTGTTGTTGAATAGGAGGTGCTTGTTCCGCTTTCCGCTGGGCGGCTTGTCCCCCAGTAGCCTGAGAAACTCTGTTCTCACCATTAACGTTGGAATTGTCAGACATGGCTATCAAAATGGGCTAAACCGTTCTGTATAAACCTTCTGTTGAACTAAGCGCCCGGTATCAAAGTCTCAGTTTCTTCCCACCTTTCTCAATTAGATCAAACGGGAAAGAGAAAAAAAGGAACTCGAGGGGAGGAAAAAAATTCCAAAAGGGTAACCAGAGTTATGAGGAAAATAGGCAAAACACAACTAAAAGAAAGTGTGGAAGAAGAGCGTTATCGTATGGAATTTCTCAGGCCTTTCTCTTGGGTTATAACAGATCTGCCGAACTCGATGTTATAAGAAGAAAGGAATAATAAGAGAATATATCAACACAAATCTTTGAGCCTTTTATCTTTTTTCCCCTTTTCTTCAATTGAAAAACCAACAGCGTGTTTGTGGTTTTTCCACCGTTTAATTTTTTTTTGTGTGCGTTTCAATTTTGCTGTTTTTTTTTTCGGTCCACAAAAAGAGGCCGCAGATCTTTTTTTGCAATTCTCGGAGATGTAAAGATGTTCCCTTTTAGGAAAGGTTATGTAGCACTGGCGGACACGGGTGTTGTGGTTGGATAATGATACACAGTGGGGAATTGGAGGAGTTATAAACTTGGATTTGAGTTGTTACAGTTATAGAGAACAATTGGGTGATTGTATTTGATGTTTGTTAATTGAATTCGATGGCTTTGTCGTGAGTTGTTTGTTGTATTCTGTCCGATCGGACAGGACATGCAGATGAGTGTTTTATTTTTGTATTATAGGGCTAAATTTTTCTTCTCTTCCCATAGGAGAACTGTTATACGTATAAACGGGGAGCGGTTTGTAGACATGTGTGAATCGATGCAACGTTTCGATTACAGAAAATATGGGGCCATTGGTTGTATATGGCGAGGTTCGTCTAATAGTTGTGGGGGATTTTCCGCGTTAAAGCACAGAATGAGGACCTTCCCTTGCGGTGTCGATGAGATATGTAGGTAATTTGTCTCCGTGACAACGACAAATATTGATGGTTTCTATGGTTCCTAAATTGAGTCATTTACAAACAAATTCAGGTGGTGAGAGCCCCCCAAGCAGTCAGCCTCTTTCTCCCCATTGGACGAATTGTAAACTCCAAACGGTAAAATCTAACCGAAAACAACTTACAATGATAAACGGACGTATGCTTTATTCTAGTTAATAGCCTCATCGGAGCATGAAAAAAAACATATCTCAAATTTTCAACGTCATTTACCGGGCCTAAGATAACTGCAGCCAATAACATACGCTGGTTCATGGAGTCAAGTCCTTAAAGGTTTAAGTTCCTAAACTAATGGTTTACGCTGGCTAACGAAGAATGTTATAGAGCATATGTGGAGTATGCAAAGGAAGATGTGCCATCAAAAGGTATTATTATTTACATTCCCTTCATTGAATCGTCTATATATACGTCATATCGAAAGTCTTGGTTTCAAATTTAGTATACAGAGATTCCATATAAAACCACATAATGCCCAAACAACTTAAACTAACCCTCTCAATTCATAGTTCCATAAGAAAAGGAACCATATGTTGAATTAAAAGCATCCCCATGTCCTATTCAACTGAGACAAAATTAAAGCCGTTGAAGTTGCCTGGGAGATAATCTCTTTTTTTCGTGCAGTTAATGGAATTACCCGATTGGGTGTTAATCAGCACTTTTTCGTGAACTAGAATTGGAAAATTTTCGAATCGTACGAAAGTCGACAAAATTATCCACAAACTTAGCTGAAAAACATGCATCGCAACGCACAGTGGACAGCGCAGATTCTCCAAAGGAGAATTTTTTGTGTGCATCTCATCATCTCCATGACAACGGGGATTAAATCACCTACAATAACAGCATCAACCTTCAACGGCTTTCAAAGGAAAGCCAGTTAGTTGTCGAGAATGAGAGCCTTTATGTTGTTGTACAAGAAATCAAACTTGGATCATATGTCAGATCCAAGCTTGATTTAATCTTGACCTTGTATACAAAGTCAAAAACACATAGCGGTTATGAGCACTGTAGAAGAAAAGTCACGTGGAAAATTTATTTGGTAGAGACACGCTGTATGTGGAAAATTTTCCTTCGGTTGGGTCTTAAGTATGCCTCAGAACAAAGTGAAAAAAAAATGCGATGAGCTTCTTCAAGTTGTCATAAAACGCCATTCTCTCCTTTCAATCAGACCCATTAAGTTAGAATGGTTGAACTAAACTCGAACCCTGAGATTCTTCTCCGTAAGAGAAAGAACGCTGATAGACTCAGAATTGAAAAGCAGGAGAAAGCTCGCCAGAGACAGGAAGAATATAAGAAGAAGAAGGCTGCAAAGAGTAAAAGATTTGTACGTGCTGAGTCCCTTGTTGCTAAGACATTGGCTTCAAGAAGAGAACAAGAAAGAGTCAAGAGAGTGTCTAAAGTTGAAAGATCAAAGCTTGTGAGTGAGGCCTCCAACACAAAGTCGTACATCTCAAGAGTCGCTCAAGATGGATCAAAATCTAAAGAGATATACTCTGGCAAGCCAACTCTTTACTTGATAGTCAGAACCCCAGGTCCACTGGGTGCAAAGATCCCTTCAAAAGTTCAAAAAGTTTTGCAACTGCTTAGATTGAACAAGATAAACTCTGGTGTCTTTGTGAAGCTCACAGAGACCGTGTACCCACTGTTGAAGCTCATTTCTCCCTACACTGTGATAGGCCAACCTTCTCTACAAACCGTTAGACAGTTGGTTCAGAAAAGAGCAACCGTCACATTGAAACAAGGTGATGATAAGGAGCCAAGACAGGTCAAATTGAACGACAACAACTTGGTTGAGGAGAAATTGGGAGATGAAGGTATCATCTGTATTGAGGATATCATCCATGAAATCGTCACGCTAGGTGATAACTTCAAGACTGTGACTCATTTCCTAGATCCATTTGAGCTGAACAGAGACGTTGTAGGCTATGGCCCATTAGCCAAGTTGCACAAGCTGGAGAAGAAGGAGGCAAAGAAACAGAGAAAGATTTCGAACTCTGGTTCTGCACCAATCTTGGAGATTGACATCGATGACTTTGTTGCTCAACAGAATTAGTTTCAATTCTGGTTCACCAACTACATCTGCATAAGATATGATAATAAAAGAAATTTCCCTTATTCTAAATACATAATTTGATGTTTATAACTAGAGTAGCACCTTTTCAAGCCAAGATCTTCTTGACGGCTTCGGCAACAGCATCACCAACCTCGGTGGTTGAGTTTGTTCCCTTCAAGTCACCAGTTCTGATACCAGCATCGAGAACTTGCTTAACAGCAGTCTCAACAGCAACACCTTCTTCGTACAAGTCCAAAGACAACTTCAACATCATTGCAGCAGACAAGATGGTGGCAATTGGGTTCACCTTATTGGCTGGCAAGTCTGGAGCAGATCCATGGCATGGCTCGTACAAACCAAAGGCCTTGTTAGAGTCTGGCAAAGATGCCAAAGAAGCAGATGGCAACAGACCTAGGGAACCTGGAATGACAGATGCCTCATCAGAGATGATATCACCAAACATATTTGAGGTGATGACTATACCATTAAGTTGTGTTGGGTTCTTGATGAGGATCATGGCAGCAGAGTCGATCAGCTGATGTTGAACGGTTAACTGTGGGAATTCCTTCTCAATGGTCTCAGTGACAACTTTTCTCCACAATCTGGATGAGGCCAAGACGTTGGCCTTGTCCAAAGACCAGATTGGCAATGGTGGGTTGTGTTGCAAGGCCATGAATGCAGCCATTCTCGTGATTCTTTGAACCTCAGGAACAGAATATGTCTCAGTATCAGATGCAACACCTGAACCGTCATCCTCCTTTCTCTCACCAAAGTAGATACCACCCACAAGCTCTCTGACAACGACAAAGTCGGTGCCCTTGACAACCTCGGCCTTAATTGGAGACAAATCCAACAAGGACTCAGAGGCAAAGTTACATGGTCTCAAGTTGGCATAAAGGTTCAACTCTTTTCTGATCTTGAGAAGACCTTGTTCTGGTCTGACAGCACCAGTGCCCCATTTTGGACCACCAACAGCACCAAGAAGAACAGCATCTGCTTTCTTAGAGGCCTCCAAGGCATCATCTGGCAATGGAACTCCGGTGGCATCGATAGCAGCACCTCCAATCAGGTGGTGTTGGAAGTTGAATTTGATCTCTGGCTTCACCTCCTCGATGGCCTTGAGGACCTTGATGGCCTCAGCAGTGATCTCAGTACCAACGTGGTCACCTGGTAGAACGACAATTGTTTTCTCTGGCATGGTTTTGATGAATTAGTAGCGATGTTATTGAACAATAGAGCAGGTGAGCAGAGAATGACAGAGGTGGAGGTTAGAAAAATGCCAATGACTCGATGAATTGTCACTCAACTGACTTTCCCAATGGAGTTTCCTCCGGTGCCGGCCCATCACCAGTCTCGGAGGCCCGGGCAGAGAGAGAGGAGCTCTCCGGTACCGGCGATCCATAAACATCCAAACACCCACGGTGGTGGGGATGCTTTACAAGGGTAAACAATTGCGACTCAAAAAAGTGCCACTTTGTGGTAAAACTATTGTATTTTGTTCACTGTTGGCTACTTTTTGACCGGAACAAAATGGCATAGATTGAAATTTTACAGGGAGTTGTCCTGTGCAGTGTAAATACAACACAATCAAGCCTAACAAGTCGCCACACAGCCCGATTTCATGCCGTTTATATACTTCAATAATCATTGTTTTTGTGCTTAGCACTAGTATTGCTCTACAGCGTCAAAGTCCTTATACTATGCGCAATGAAGAGAAAACATTCATCCCAATCAGAGAGGCGAAAGCTCTTCTCGGACCTGGACACAAGACTCTTCGCAATTATGCTGAAAAAGGTCCTATCCAAGCTTACAAGACTCCATGTCTCTGTCGACAGGTGTCAACGGCGCCAGGAACATATTAATCAAATGTTTGGCTTCCTCCATCTAATCGCATCAAACACAAGGAGTGCATCCATCCTTCTCTAAAAAAATCACTGCCCTTTTGTGTGCCCATGGGCACGCAATGGTACATTTTCATGAACAGGTGTTTGTATGAAGATTATGTATTAAACAACGGTGAATGAACGGACTGGTCTGATCTCTTCTAACTCCACACACTTCCATAGAGATCCTTTCAGTCTGTTGTCATTAAATCTTTCGTAAATCAGCGATAATAACCACCAAACCTCAGAGGTATGGGCTCCTTCAAACGTTTCACTGGCAGTTTCCAATAGGATCTTTGCCCTTGAGATGGCAGCTAGTTGGTCTCTTTCCGAGATGAACACGGATTCCTTAGCGGTCAACACTAATTGGGCATATCCGACAACTGCAGGGATGGAGAGTTTTTCAAGTAAAAGAGCATTATCAAACTCTTTGAAGCTCAACTCTGGTCTCTTGTCCAAAGTCAACAATGCCAATGCAACATGTGAGTCCGAAGTTGGTTTATAACATTTCTCACTCTCAACAATCGCTTCTTCTGCTTCCACTAAAAGGTTCAGCTGGTAGTATATATTAGCAGCAAGGAGCCAAACCTGTTGAAGCTTTTGTTTAATAGCTACTGCTAGTGGATCAATGGTGATGTGTTGTTGTGAAGTCTTTTCCTTGTGATCCTTACGCCCGATGGTTTTGATCTTTTGAATTGTCTGAAGCGTTTGAGTACGAGCCAGTGATAATGAATGCTTATGGGACTTTTCCGGTGATGGTACATCTCCATTCGCAACGTTGTTCACGATGAAATCGGAATAGAGTTTATGGAATAAGGCGAACAGCTCTGGAAGTGAGTCCAACGCCTGTTCCGGACCTAATAACGACTGAACAATCGCCAATTGTGTCATTTTAATCTGAAGGAAAACGTCCCTCAACTGTAATGGAATAGGTGACGTTTCTATGAACTCGGTAACTTCAGCTGATAGAATTCCAACAACCTTGTAAGCCTCATCTTTATTCTCTTCAATGGACAAAATCAACGTCAACAAATGACATGACTGAAAGTAGATTGATGATGTCTTTGGAACCTTTTGTAACAGCGTCTTGACAATTTGGAATGACTCCTTAACATTTCCCAAGATTGCCGTGGTCTTTGCATAGTTGAAAACCGCTTCATATTCAGTGTGCAACCAAATAGAGTGTTTAAAATGTTCCAATGCTTTGCTAGTTGATGAATTTTCAGAATAGATGTACTCTTCATCATTTATTAGTGTCCAAGTTGCATTACCCAGAGTATTCCAAACACCAGCCAGGATTTTCCCCAGGGATTCATCAACGACAACGTTGTTTGGCGTGATTAAGGACTGTGCCACGTCAAACTGAGAAAATTTGTCCAATCCTGCGATCGAGTAGAATTCCTTCAGCAATTCCTCTAGTTTAGTTACTCTTTCAGAGAAATAACGATAATCTTCATAGTTCAAGGGTACACGATGTTTTAAACCGTAGTCAAGAACCAGTTTTTGAATCTCGATAATGGAAACGATATCCAAATACTTGTGCTTATGTTGTTCATAAAACGCATGTACATATGCCTCATACACCTCTAACACGGACTTGAGCTCTCCATAGCTCTTCTCAGATATCAACGCCCTGATATATGCTCTAATGAGGATGTGAGATTGATACGTCTTAGCAATAGCCTGTTCAACCAAGGACTTCAAACGACTCGGAGAGAGAGCAGATGACAACGATGCAAGGTCAATCAGTTCCTCCAACTCATAATTGTTCACTTCGTTGGCCTTGGGGAAACTCGTAGATGCAATGAGCGATTCTGCCCTTTGTATGATGTACAACTTTAGCACCTTGGAATTTTCCTCAGTCAGTAACCCTCTCGAACTTTGATGATTAAAGTATGAGATCACAAAGTTCTTCTGCTTGAACAGCTTATCGACATCATCAACAGACAAATACGTGAAATTGTCATAAAATGCATCGTAGATCAACGTCAACCATCTGTTTGTCTCCAGTTCACTGGCAGTAGGCACAGTGGTAAGGGCATTGATCCCATCAACAAGTGTAGACTTGACACGTGACACGTCACCAAGACTGTTGTACAGTAAGAACAGAACATAGTGCTTCTTATATACCAACGTCTTCCCAAAGCGATCTGGAGGGAAGGCTTTTATGGATTGTAACAGCGCAAGGGCCTCTTCAAACTGTCTGTACAACACCATCTTGAACGCCAAGTTCGTGGCGGCTAACGAGTACTCCCAGTTCTTATCATCAATGCTCTTCACGAAGGCATTGGACTCCTCCAACAATCCGGGCAACGCCCTTTCTAACGTACCGCCCTGCTCCATCAACGGATCCTCGTGTATCAACACAGCGAGCTTGTGTTCAATGCTCAACAGCTGGTCCAGCACTGAAGCGTTCTCCTCGGGAGAAAGAGCGCTTTGTGGCCACACACCAAGCGCCCTTTGTTCATCGACCAATGGCAGCTCTCTCACCTTAACCATTGTTACCGCGTACTGTTTCTGTCTGTTGTGTTGTGTTGTATGTTTTCGTTTTGAACCTCCCCTTCGAAACGCTTCGAAACGCTTTCAGAAGAGCGGTTTCCAGCGGCTGATTTTACAAAGTCCCGCGAATATTTCCGGTTTGGGAATGTATGACAGGCCAGGGCTCGCAACCACCAACGGCGACGCCGCGTTAGAGAAACACCCGGACATCAAAGTCATCGTGAGCGTATGCAGTGGGTGGGCCGTAAAACTTTTCCTCCTCTACCAGGGCATAATGTATACGGTTGAAATGTCGGTGATTCTATTGAGCTCTTGGTTGAGATTGCACCATTGAGTTGATCTATATCGAATAATCTAAGCAGAGAGATGTCGAGACAGGAGATTTATTCACCGGAGGGGCTTCGTATGGATGGACGTCGTTGGAATGAACTTCGTCGATTCCAATGTCGTATTAATACACATCCAAACTCTGCAGATGGGTCGAGTTTTGTCCAACAGGGCAATTCGAAGGTTGTTTGTATCGTGGAAGGGCCTATGGAACCACCTTCGAGGTCACAGTTATCAGCTACGGAGGCTACGCTGAACATATCGCTGAACGTGACGCCGTTTTCGTCAATTGATAGGAAGAGAAGGAACAAGAACGAGAGACGGATTCAAGAGATTGTCACGAGTTTGAAGAGAACTTTTGAACAGAGTATTATCACGGATAAGTATCCACGGACGACAATATCTATTACGTGCCATGTGCTGACGCTTGACGGCGGGTTGATCAGCGCAGTGACAAACTGCATAACTCTGGCGTTAATCGACGCTGGCATTGCAATGTACGACTACATCAGTAGTGTAAGTGCAGGTTTTTATGATAATACGCCGCTGCTAGACTTGAACCAGCTGGAGGAGAACGATCTAAGCTACCTCACGATTGGAATCGTTGGCAAAAGCGAGAAATTGGCGTTGCTCATACTGGAGAATAAGATCCCATTGGACAAATTAGAAAGCGTATTAGCCATCGCAGTTGCTGGAGGACATAGAATTAGGGATATGATGGACAAAGAGGTGAGAAGACATGGTGAACTTCGACTATCGAAACTTGCAAACAAGTGAATGCTACATACATATATATGTGTTTTAACACCTCATTGTACTGATTGTTACGTAGCCTTTGTGATTTCATTCTTGATGATCTTTCTTCCACGAGAGAAGATACCCTTTGCACCTTTGGCAAAACTATGAGCAGTTTGTGAGGTCTCCTGAATAACACGTCTCTTATGTAGCAATGAACCCATATTGGTATGTCTTCTGCTGAAGTTGGAGGCTTCTGCGTATGCCTTCTTCACGTTAGATGTATTGTTACTCTTGTAGCTAACAACTTCCACTTTATCTAATGCGTGCGATATCCAGATCTCCAGTCCAGTGTCGATGTTTGCCTCCTCTTCACGTGCCTTCTGATACTGTGTGATTCTCTCTTTAGGATCCGTTAAAGACGCAATGGCTTTGATATTATAACTCACAGGCTTAGTCTTACCAAGCTCACGTTGTTGAACAGCAGGCTGTTGAGATAGCTCTTGTTCATGATCTTCCGTAGCAAGACTTGAAGTGGATAGATGCTCTTTGAAGAAATCTGTATTCGAAGACGACAGCGTATCAATTGGGATATGGATTGGAAGTACAGTATCCGATGGAGTCGTGTAAACGCCTTCTCTCACACTCTGAGAAGGTGGTTGCAACTCAAAAGACGACTCCACTTCTGACAGCATGGACATGTTTCTACCTGGGGAACAGGATATAGAGGGCTGCTTTGAATCATTGGTGGCAACAGGGGCAATCGAGCCCATATCTTCAACGATTTCACCCATCGAATTTCTCGTATAAGAATCCAGTTTTGGCAAAGGTGGAATCACCGCACTGTCATTGATAAATTGGTCTCTGTAGCTCTCAGTGTTCGGCCTCCAGTGTCCCATGTTTATCGACAAGGCAGAGTTTAACTGACCTTCAGCTTCAGGCTGCTGTGACTGAGGCTCAGATTGCGAAAGAGACTGCTGTAATTGTTGTTTTTGCTGCTGCTGCTGTTCCAGGTCAAGATCTCTTGTAGACCCTGCGACTGATTGAATTTCAGATATCTGGAAGCTTCTGTTGGTCAAACTCGGCGTACGATCACTCAGCTTTGAAGATCTATGCTCACTTAAAGAGTAGCTTCCCGTGGATAACGAGCCTGAAGACCTGGATCTCGATCTCGCCAGTCCTAACTGCTCACGGCTTTGGTCTTCATCTGCGTATTCGTCAAAGTAGTCACTCACCGAAGAATAGAACTGTGAATCCCTGTTCTCCTTTGGAACGTCTAAGGAATCATCAACGTAGTAATGCTCCACATTACTACTGTCTTCACCTTCATCAACTGGAATTGGCGAATTGATCAAGTCACTCAAGTAGGCATGTTCCTCTAAGTTTGCCGATATGCTATCAGAGTTTGGAATCGTTGAAGAGACAAATCCACTTTCACCTTCAGCCTCATCTCTAGTAATTTCTCTTATGGAGGAACTTTTGCTTTGCACCTTTGAATCATTTATGTGTAGAGTGTCTGTATCTGACACGTCGTAGTGCTCAGCACTTGTATCTGCTGATGATACTGCTATTGGCTCATGAACAGGCTCAGGGACAACGTGGATATCGTTGCTATGAACTTCGTCAGCTTTATCAGCTTCATCTTCATCCTCCACTTGGCTTGTATGTAATTCTGGAGCACGTGGAGCCTCAAACGTTTCCTTTTCAGGAGACTTTATGAATTCTGAACGGAAATGGCTCTGCTGTGGCACGTAGTCGTCGTACTCATCATCATCATTGCCATCGTCATAGTCATCTTCACCGTCATTATTGTTATTAGCATCGTAATCGTTTCCATCGTTAGTCACTTCCTCTTCTCTATGCACGCTGACAGGCACAGTGTTATGACTCGCAAGACTCCCGCCACTCTTGATAGTTTCGTTATCATGAGAGGTTGATCTCTTCACTGGCGACTCCACTGGCGACTCCACTGGCGGCTCCTCGTGTCTCTTCTGCCTTTGAGCCTCCATCATCGCTATGAACTCCTCTTCAGTCTCAGGCATCTCACTAGGGAAAGGCTCAAATGCGCTGGTGGCAACATTCGGATCGTAGTACAAGTCCTCGTCAACATCTGCTGGGACGTGTTGAGCAGCTTCTTCGTCTTTATCCCCCAAGTCGTCAGAGTGGAACGAATCCTCCTCCAGGATGTAGCCTTCCTGGTTATCCTCATCAACATCCATAGCGGGTTGATAGTGTGAGGCAGCTAGAGGATGGTAGTCCTCCTCATCGTCGTCATCACCTTCACTCTTTTCATCAACACTGTGCTGTTGCTGTTGCTGTTGCTGTTGCTGATCCAGATCCATCGCTTTGAATTTCGACTTCAGAGTCGTCTCAGGAGTCTTGGTGACTTCGTCATTGTACGTTGTTACCTCCTGTTGCTCATCTTCTCGTTGCTCGTCAAACTCATCATCACTCCTACTCGTTCAACCATTAGCATACCGGGATTAAATACACAGAATCATTAACATCATCGGTATACTCACCAATCATCGCCGTCATAATTCGCATTCGAAGCCTTGGCCCATCTCGTCGATGTGTGTCTATGGACTTCTTCCCCTGACATTGTTCTGTTATACGTGATTAGCAAAACGGTGTCGATATGCTTGAGCTTGCGCTTGTCTTTGTTCTTGTCCCGTGTCCCGTTTTGCTTTGTCTTTTGTCTCGTGTGTGCGTTTGTTCGGGGCGAGTTTTACAAAACGGGACAAAATTGTACAGAAACTCCCGGCAGAAGGTGCAAAACAAAAACACAAGAACGAAAAAGAGAGAAAGAGAGAGATAAAACCGGGTAATGAAGGCTTAGTCGGAAGTCACACAATATCCGAGAAGTACACGTGATGAGTACTTTAGATGTACGGGTGTTCGGGTGTCTGGGTGTAAGCCACACTTTATCATCATCAGCAGATCTTTGCATACTTACATGTACTTTCCACCTTTGTTCAAATCGACCCATCAGTACATAGCTTACGAGCTAAACATCGTATAAAAAGGCAGCTATCCCCTTTTGTAATTGGATGAAACCAATCTCCCTCCGGAGAATGAAATATCTGCTGGCTATACTATCAATTGTTGTTCTTTATATGTCTATCAATCACCATTTCAACAAAGTAACAATAGATGATCCCTCAGAGGAGAGCACAGAAATGAAGCTACCAGTTGTTGTTGTTGGCTCTGGCCTTGCTGGGTTGTCATCTGCTTATACGCTGCTGCTGAACAAGATCCCAGTCATTCTGCTGGAGAAAGGTGAGAAGTTTGGTGGTAATTCCATGAAGGCCTCTTCAGGAATAAACGGAATGCGTACAGAGACGCAGAAGTTGAAGGGTATTGAGGACTCGTTTGAGGTCTTCTACAACGATACCATCAACAGCGCCAAGCATATCGGTGACAAGAGGCTACAAAGAGTCCTCGTCAACGACAGTACGAAGGCAATTGACTGGCTTAAGACGAGCATTGGTGTTCCCCTGAACGTTGTGAACAGACTTGGTGGCCATTCTCAAACAAGAACCCATAGATCTGAAGGCGTGCCTCCTGGTTTTGAAATCGTTTCCAAGCTGATAGCAAAGGTCAAGGAACAACCTGGTGTTGAGCTTCATAACAATGCCAAACTTACGGGCTTGGATATCGTCGATAACAAGGTTAAAGGCGTGAAGTATCTGAATTTGGCCAACGGTGAAGAGTCCACCATCAAGACTTCAAACGTTGTCATTGCAACAGGAGGATTTGGGTATTCCAAGGAGATGTTGAGCAAATATACACCTCATTACGTTGATTTTCCAACGACAAATGATAAGAATACTCAAGGTGAAGGCCAGGTCATATTGGAGAATGCCGGTGGTGAATTGATCGATATGGAGTACGTCCAAATCCACCCTACCGGGTTCATAAAGAAGGATGATCCTCAGAGCAATTGGAAGTTCCTCGCTGCTGAATCTCTAAGAGGTATTGGTGGTATTCTGCTCAATGCAGACTATGATAGATTCGTCAACGAATTGGACACAAGGGACGCAGTGAGCAAGGCAATATTGGCCCAAAAGGACAAGAAGGCTTACCTGGTGTTGAGTGATGATATGTACAAGGACTTCAAGTTCCAGATCGACTTCTACAAGAAGATGAACCTCATCGAGGAGACCACTATCTCGGAGAAATTCGGTGATGATAGCGAAAAGGTTATAGAACTGCTGAAGGAATACTCCAGTGGCTCTGAGGATAAGTTTGGCCGTAAATTCAAACAGCACGTATTCCCAGACGTTACACCGGATACCACTCTGTACATTGGTGAAGTTACACCCGTGGTGCACTTCACAATGGGAGGAGTCAAGATTGACATCAACGGTGAAGTTCTGAACAGAGATGGCGTTCCAATTGAAGGGCTGTTCGCTGCTGGCGAGGTCAGTGGAGGTGTCCATGGTAAGAACAGGCTGGGTGGTAACTCTCTGTTGGAATGTGTTGTGTTTGGCACAAGAGCGGGCGAGGAGATTTCTGAGAAGTACAAGCTTTGAAGAGCCCTCATGAATGCCATCATCATACAGAATATATATCTATCTATACGCATATTTTAGTCAACTTTGGTAGATTTGTGCAAGTCTTCGCCAACTGTATAGAACTCTCTGTTGAAGTTCAGCAATCCACCGGTCTTTTCTTCCGTCTTGTTCAGAACCTCGTCAACTTTGGCAATCCACACTTCATGATCCTGTACCTGTAGGCTCTGAACCTTTGAACAGATCATGATTCTCTCGACTTTCGTCAAAATGGGCAAAGAACAGCCCGTGGCCTTGTCGTAGAGCTCGTATTCCTCTTCCGAGAGATGCTTGAACGGTTCAAACGGTACGTACTCTCCAAGGGTTTCGTCATAATGCCTGTTGCGTGCAAATAACCTTGCCAAATCACAGCTGTACTGCGTAGGCGTGAGTATATGAAGTGCAAACTTCTCATAGGCATGGAGATACGTGGAAGTCAGTGAAGGCTTCATCAGGTTGAACTGCACCATCGGCTCGGGATTTATCGAGAGAGAAGTGACGCTCGACAGCGTCACGCCTTTATACACCGGACTGGACGTCTGTGATGAAGCAGCTGTGAGGATCATAACGTGAGAGGCTATCGACGACATCGCCTCTCTGAACTGAGCATGTGTGTCTGTTGACAAAGATCTCCGTAGCAGTCTGTTTAACATCGTCTGGAGGCGTGTTGATGTTGATCTGCTAGGATTTAAGAGGTGGAAATGTTGGACAATTTTCCACTATGTATATATATGTCCCGGGGAAGCATTGGGCGATGAGGGAGTAAATCGATAGCACGATTTGACGGCGTTGCGGGATGAAACCGACAACGACGACGATACTGCTCGAGGAGATTGTAGTAGACTGTGATGGGAGTCGATTACCAGCGAGAAGTGCGCCAATTGAAGCGTTGTAGGCTTCTATGGCTAGGAGGCTTCATATATATAAAAGTGGTGCTCAGTACTGATTACGTAAGCAACTGCCATATACGTAGTGGGCTTCTCTTCAACTGACTTCATTCTTCAACTAAACCAGTGGCTCCAGTGGAGCCACCTGGTACCAGTGAACAGATCCGTCACCTTCGTTTGCTCCCTGATGCGTTACATACCAAGGGCCCCGGTGCTGAGGTCTCCTGTCATGGAACTCGGCAACCGATGGGAGAGGAAGATGCCATCCATCAAACCAAGCACTTCACCTGAGAACCCATTTCTCAGGGCCTTGAGCTCGCCGTTGAGGGTGGACAGAAGCACAAAGTTGATTAAGGTCCCCAGGGACCTGCTGATGGCGTTTTCTACGTTCAGAAACCCTGAGGATGATAAGTTATGGCTCATTCCCAATGTCGAAGGGCTCAAGAGTGGGTTGAGCAACGGGTATGGCCCTAATGACTACAATTGGCTCAGTAGGATGAAGGCCAAGAGGTGGGCATCGCTAGCAAGCCTGGAGCTACTGTCGAACGCTTCGAATATCACGAGTCTTCAAGATGTCAATTGGAATGCGAGAAACCCAGAGTTGATCAATGAGCTATACTGCAAGGTGATATTACAGTGTGATTACAATGTGATTGACGACACTCTACCAGTGAGGATCGTCTGTGACGAGCATTACGGCTTGATAACTGTCTCGAAAGATATGATAATTGTCAATCTGGCGAAGGTGGAACTGGCCACCGGCCAGTTCGAACAGGTAAAGCGAGAGTTGAATGGTCGAATTCTACAAAACTCCAAAGCCATTGATACTGTATTGAAGTTCATCGCATATAACCATCTCGGCCCTATTTAGTTTTCTGCTTTTTATTGCTGAACCTTTCATTGATGACCTCATACGATTCGTGTAGCTCTCTCTTGTCCAGAGGAAGGTATTGGGCCATCACTCGACCTTTTCCATCCCCCAAGTTGATCCTAATTGCGTTATTGCTCTGTTTCGATTCCGCACGGAACTGGTCAAGCATCATCGTAGAGATTTGTGAGCGTATTTGCAACTCCAGCCAATTGGCATAGATGGTGGTGTTTGTACGATCATGCTTGGTGCCCTCAGTGGCTTCAATCCACTCCATCTCTGGGAATTTACAGTCGTAGAGCACCAACGGAAAGTCGGATGCCATCTCGAAGACAGGCTTTGTTGGGAAGGTATGTGAAACGTCCAACAGTTCTTTAACAATCTCTGGAGACTCGAGTCCTTGGCCAACCAAGAATAACACGGCAACCATATTTCTGACTTGGTGCCAGAGGAAGGCACTACCTTCCAGATCAAAGCAGTAGAACCCATTGTTCAACTCAAGGATCCTCGACTGCAGCATGGTTCTCTTGTAATTGGTGATCTGCTTGGAGCCATCGAGCTTACAAAAGTTACGGAAATCGTGCTCGCCGATATAGTGGTGGGCAGCCTGCTCCATCTTTGCAATGTCGAGCTTGTCGCCATGGAAGATGTACTTGTAGTGTCTTGATATACAACTGAATCGTGCGTCGAACCCTTCAACTGGACGGAGACATATGGAATGAATTTTGATGTCCTTTGGCAGGAGACAATTCAGGATATTCAGGTAGTCAATCTCCCTGGGATCGTTCGACTTCACGCCCTGCTCTTCCTGTGTCAGATTGCTTCTCACTCTGAGTGAAATCACCTGGTTCATGGCACTAACACCTCTATCAGTTCGACCACATCGACTGAATTCGCAGCCCTGTGGGTTAGAAGCATCAGAGATCAGCCGGCACTGCTCCAACGCCTGGAGAATCACTCCCTCCACCGTAGGCAGGGGAGTCGGGTCCTTCTGTACAGCCAGGCCGTTGTAGTTCCATCCTAGGTAACTGAACCTTAGCGCAATCTTTCTTGTTGAGTATTTGGAGAAGTCGATGGCTCTCTGGCCCTTGGACTTGTTCTTATGGAACTTCGGTGCTGAGGAGCCACTCTGTTGAATACTCTTCTCCAATTGCACAATCCTCTCAATCAACGCCTCTTTAGTCCAATCGAGGTACTTCGAACCCATCTTCAACATCTTTCTGTTCCGTGATTAATCAATGATTTTGATAGTGATTTATGTCTGGTGAATTTTTCACTGCGCTTCTCCAGAGGCTGCTAAAAAAATTTTTTAGCAAGGCCTCGGAGGGAAGCTCATCGCATCTCTTCTCCTAAGCTGAGACACAATTGAGCCGGCAAAGAGCAACGAATAGCAACGCGTACGGAGAAGTTGAGGATGTCTAAGTCACTAAGCTGGAAAGAGCTCAGGAACTTGTGTGATTGGCTGAAAGATGGCATTGATTCGATGGGATTTGAGCAGATGACACCGGTTCAAGCTTCCACGATCCCCCTGTTCTCGAGCAACAAGGACGTTGTTGTCGAAGCTGTGACCGGGTCTGGTAAGACGTTGTCGTTTGTTATACCGATATTGAATAGAATCAGTATCCAGAAGGAGAGAAAGGAGCTGTTTGGACTTGTTGTTGCGCCCACTAGGGAGCTGGCATTGCAGATCGAGAAGGTGTTTGACAGCGTGCTGAAGTTCAACCCCAAAGAGGATATAAAGGTTCAGACCGTTGTAGGTGGTGTACAGACCTTGACTGAAGACGTCAGACAGTTCAAGAGATGCAAGCCTGACGTTGTTGTTGGGACTCCTGGTCGCTTGGAGCAGTTCTTTGGTAAAGTGATCCCCAAATCAGTTGAGGTTCTCGTTCTTGACGAAGCAGATCGTCTCCTAGATTTGAACTACCAAAAGGAGATGGACTTCATCTTCAGCTCGCTACCTAAGCAGAAGAGAGTTGGACTGTTCAGTGCTACGATGCTCTCTGATGTAGCGACTCAAAACTTACACAGAACCGGGTTGAGAAACCCGGTTAGAATTGTTGTCAATGCAAAGGGACATAAACCAAAGACGCTTCAGCTGAACTACACAGTTACCGAACCAATGGACAAGTTGATGAGGCTCTTGATGATGTTGAACAAGTACCACTTCCAGAAGAGCATTGTCTACTTCCCAACGTGTGTTTCAGTGGAATACTTCTACTCTCTTCTGAGACATTTGACACATCACTACCAGTTTGAGCTCTCCTTCTTCTCGTTGCATGGGAAGCTGAAATCGCAAGCCAGAATAAGAACAATGGATAAATTCGACAAGTCTGTTGAGGCCAAATCTGTTCTGATGACCACCGATGTTGCTGCCAGGGGTATCGACGTTGCGAATGTTGACTTGGTTGTTCAATTCGACCCACCGCAAGACCCTGACATGTTCGTCCATAGATGTGGTAGGGCTGGCAGGGCAAATAGACAAGGTCAGGCAATCACACTGTTGAACGAAGGAAGAGAAGAAGACTACGTCGAACTGCTAGAAGTGAGGGGCGTCGAACTAGATGAGTTGAAAGTCGAAGATCCCCCTTTGAAGGATTTCCACCATGTTGTTAAGGATTGGATGTTAAAGGACAGATCAAGACATGATAAAGCTGTTAGAAGCTACGTCAGTTTTATCAGGTACTACTCCAAGCACACAGCAACTTCTATCTTTAGACTGAAGGAGTTGGACTACTTGGGTGTGGCAAAGAGCTATGGTCTTCTAAGACTCCCAAGGATGCCAGAGCTAAACGGCGACTCGTTCCCCAAAGATGGGTTCATTGACACTTCTATCAACTTCAGAGAGTATTCGTACTTGGACGAGGCTCAGGAGGCAAAGAGATTGGAGGAACAGGCTATAGAAGACAAGAAACTACTTAATAAAGAAAAGAGAAAGGAAAAACGTGAGAACAAAACGAAGACAACATCGGATAACACAGCTTGGTCCAAATCGAAATCAAATAAACAGGATAGAAGTGATAGGTTTCAACAGTCCCAAACTGCAAAACGGAGAAGAGAATTGGAGTTGGTTAGTGACGACGAGCAGGACGATTCAAATCAGGATTGGAAAGAACTAATAACACAGAGTAAGAAAGAAAAGAGACTGAAGAAATCTGGTCAACAGGTGATGGGGGACTTTGACGGCCTCTAAAAAAAAGACAACTTAGTGGAAATAGTTTAAACAAAACTCTGGCTCTGGGAAGTCAATTGCATTGAACAAGTCCTCTTTGGATCTGAGGTTCGAGTATTTCGTATCGCACAGTTCATTCAACTTGTCAAAGCCCTTATCGAGTTCTTCCCAAGATTCAGTATCTAGAGTTAGGAAGCTCGAATAGAATCCAGTAAAGTTGATCTCTTCGCCTTGATAATCACATTTCAATTCAAATGCATTGATTTTGCCCTCACGATGACGTTTTAATATATGCACAGTGATCTTTGCACGGTTTTGTAAACGCCAAAGTTGGAGATATTGCTGTAGAATAGGGAATTTGTTCAACTCTTCAATGATGTTCAGGAAGAATCTGAGTAAAGATGAGTAAGGAGATTTAAAGTACTCAAATCTCAATAGGAAACTTTGCAGATGTTTTAACAATTTCTCCAAAAGTTTAAATATGAATTCAAAGATGTAAAATTCATAGCCAGATTTGAAGTAGTTGTTGTAATTTCTTAACACGTCGAGTGACTCTTGAAATGAGTTATAGCACACTTGTTGATACTCTTTAATAAATTTCAAAATTACATCATGTGGAGCTTCTCGGTGGTTTTCATAATGTAACATAACAACAACAAGAACATTGGCTTTTGTCATGTTGTGCAATATGGAATTCATCACACGACTGATTCTTTCGGCATAATTATAACCAACTTCATTCTTGTATTCGTTAAAGCTTCCAAATTGTTGGTCATGCACTTCGTCGTACTCTTTCAATAACTTCCACACAGTTCCAACGCTAAGCTTGTGGTGAGGCTTGTGTAAGGAATTCACCAAATGTCTAGCTGATTTGAACACTTCAACTTGTTTTTCATAGTTGATATTGATTGACTTCATGAAGATCTTGCCTATACCCCCTCCAGCTTCTGAAAGTTTCACGTTGAAAAAATCCTCAGTAAGGAAAATCGGCAATCCGTGTTGTATACTAACGGAGAAGTAATAGATATAGATGTAGTACCAGATATGCTTTAGATTCTCATCGTCGCCAATTTCACCATCACTATTCAAATTTAACTGAAGTGCTAGCGCCATTAATGTTGAAGGACTCAGATTCAATGGTTTAACACCGTCAAAAGAGATTGTTGAAATAAGCACCTTCATTAGAGTGAGTTTCAACCTAGTTTCATCGCAGACGTTGAACTTCGTAATAATGTTGAAGAACAGATCAATATATAACTCCAACTCATGTGATGGTCTGCAGTTCTTCAACAGATAATTAGAAGATTTGTCTAATCTTGTCGTCGTCAAAAGACAAATCTGCATGATTCTAACGACAAACATCAACTTCAGACAAAACACTAAATCTTCATTATTATCAAGTGAGATGTTGAATTTGATATCAGTCTCAGGTGATTCAGGTGGACCAATCACACGGGCTAAGTCCTGGGTAAACTTTTTCTCGTCAAGAGTAGGGCAAAAAGGTTGTGCAATATCCAAGAAGAACCTCTCCACCAACTGCCAGACAATCTTGTTCTTCGGTAAAACTTCTTCAACTTTTCTCATGAATTCAACCAAGTTTTGAGGTTTTCTATAAAAGCTTTCGAATTCGTAACTGGGATTTTGAATCAAACGATCAAATCTGTTCGATGGAGGGGCTCTTGGCATGGCATCGAGTTTCATAAGGTAAAAGTAAAAGATCGAAAAGATCTTATCCCTTTTCAAAAAAGAGTTGTTTTCCAAGAGACCATTACACTCCAACTTCACCTTTTTCATCTGTGGACAAACCATGTTGTGGAAATCGATAAGTTCATATGGTTTGAACAGAGAAGGATCAATAACACTTTCCGGTTCCACCTCAATTTTTTGACGCTTATTTGGAGAGAGAACATGTGGCTCCTGGTTATTGATAGATGGAAAATGTGATTGGAAAGGTGGAGGATGTGGATATGGGCCCATAACATCTGGGAATGGAGGTGCTGGTCTTAAAGGCTCGACAGGTTCACCCGGTGTACGGACCCGTGTGGTATAACTTGACAGCTGGTTTGGGCCAGGTGGGAATGAGTTCCAGTGATCCATCATAACAGGTCCACCGTAGCCCATTGGTGGTTGTCCTGCCACTGGATACATCACAGGAGTCGGCACACCCATTGGAGGCCCGCTAGCAAACGGTCTCGAATCGTACATCGGAGGAGGTGGTGTATTTAGTGGCACTCCTTGTGTAGGAAACCCATGGTTCATTGAATGTTGTGCTTGTGCTTGTGGGCCATGTTGGTACTGAAACTGCGGATACTGGCTTGACAACGGTTGACTCTGCTGTTGCTGATGCATAACACCACCATGTTTTATGTCCATGATGGACATTGATTGGTGAGGACCGAGAGAAGGGGTGCGTGGATCATCATTCTGATCCCACCCTCCAAAGTTTTCCTCATAATGACACAGATGGCTTGCATTGGACTTCTTACAAGAAGTACAAGCCGGTTTCAAACGATCACACTAGAAGGCAAAGCCGTGTTAGTAAGCTCATCTTTATACCGCTTCAAAATAGAAGTATGTACCCTCTCCACCCGGAATTAAGCCACTTAAAAAACAGTAAACAAACGGAGTAAAATTTTGGGGACATGGGAAGGATATAAACTTACCCTGATCTTTCGCTTTCTGCAAACTGTACAAACAACAGGTTTTCTATTCCTCTTACGCGGCTCCATTACTCGATTCCTTGGATATTTCAATTGACCAAAAGTTCTCAAAAGAGGGGCGTGAGTCAAAAATTCTTCAAAACTTCGAAAAACCCTGTGTGTGGTGAAATGTATTACATAAGCAATTAGTCAGCAGATATATCTTCCTCTGGTGTTAACATAACAGCTATAATAATAATAGTTATGATTATAATAACTTAATGATAATGATAAAACAACAATTTGTGGTATAGCTCTCACTGGTTTTAACAAAACAAACAAACAAACAAACAAACACATCAAGAAAATAATAAAATGTTAACAATTCATAGCGATGAGCTCAATAGTCTCTTCATCAATTTGGCGTTCTCCTCTTCCAATTTGGTACATCCTGTTTGCATCTTTTCAATCTCTTTCGTAAACTCACCCAATAATCCCTTTCTCTTGTCGTTACGGATCTGCCTAGACGTTATTCTTGCAGTCAGGTCGCTCTTGTAGAGTGAGTCCAACTCCTTCTCCACTTTGGACAGTTCCGCTGAAAACTTGTCAGCCTTGTTCTGAAGCCTATCCCTCTTGGAAGTCAAGTTGTCCAAGTCAACATTCAAATCAGAGAGTCTTGTACGTTTAGTATCCACCTTACCGTTATAGGTGTTCTTGAAATTCTGGAAATTCCTCAGTTGTTGTTCGTACTTCCTCTTTTCAACGATGTATACTTCGTAAACTTCCGTTTCTTGGGTTTCAACTTGGGCAAGCTCATTTTCAACTTTTGAAACGTCTTCTTCAGCTTGTTTAACAGAAGTTCTCAGCACAGAAACCTTATTCCAATTTTTCAGATCGTTATTATCACTGCTGCTTATCCGGCTCTTCAGCTTATCGATTTCCTGCTTATATGAGTTTAGCTTCTTGCTGATCTCTTTACGTTGTTTCTTTAACTTGACTTTCTCCTGATTGAGATTATCAGTGGTGGTGATCAAACTCTCTTGGAGTGTAACTAAAGGAGAAAGAACCTTGCTGCTTGTACTTTTAGCAGTTGAGATATTGTTCCCATCTTTGTCAATAGTGCTAACAATCAAATCGCCAATAAGGTACTTCTTCTTATTACCAAACTCATCCTTTTCCTCAATGATAAATTGGACATCGTATTGGGATAGTGGAGTCAGCCCACCAACAATAAAATATTCTTCATCGTTGTGGTCACCTCTCGAAACCTGATACCAGATAATTCCGTTGACTCGGATGATGATATCACCATGGTTATAATTTTTCAACTGGAAACTGATGAGTGTTTCCCCAATGTAGTCGACAAAGATGAGAATTCTATTTCTCTTAAAGCACTGGTCAAAATTGGCAAAGACATAATCGTCATACTTGTTGACATAATCAGAGAGGATCAAGGAATTATCACCTCCTTTGTTTGCTTCAACTTCACCGGAATAGATATCCTTACGAAGTGACATGGCTTTCAAAGTAGCAACAAAACACCATATAGGTTGGATAGATTTGAGTGAGCTTTTAGCTCTTGAAAATATAGCAGAACAGAATACAATAAAATTCCCAGCAACTATATTTCGACTGGATAATGCATCTGAAGGTTCTGTCTCTGGATATGAAGCAGGTGTTTCCATGGAATAGTCATTTTCATCCCAGAGAACAAGCTTTGTATCGGCTTGCTCTTGAGATAACTCCACAGAAATAATTTTGAACTCTCTTGTACGATCTTTTACAAGAACTGGATGTATCGTTTGGATATGTAAATCAGAATGTAACAGTGCAAATTGGTTGATTGATCTTGAAAAAAAGTTATTTTTGAAGATGCTTGTGAATGAAATCAGAATGATGTGGATAGAGAGCATGAGATTGAGAACATCAATCAAAAACTTGAAGCATAGGTGAAATAGTTCTCTATAGGTGTTGTATGAGTAAAACTGGAAATACTTTTGTTGCCAATGGGCATAACTTGAAAACAAGCTTGAAAAAAACTGAAACAAATGAGAGTTTGAAGTGGATAGATATGGGAACAGCGAATGTTGCGAAGTTATACTGAACCCAAATTGTTGGAGTGTGTACAAAGAAATTAATCCAAACAACTTGTCAGAGGCCAATGCTATAAACGTCGCCAACACCACTGAAATCCAATCGCCTCCACATAGGCTTGCCGATAAGATTGCCTTCGAAAGCACAAGTGCCACTTTAGTCATCAGCGGACCTGTCAGCTTCAAAACAATGCATAGAAACACATCTGAGAGTATAATCAACACAAACGCTGACAAGTTGTTACCGCTGTGTTTGTCCTCTTGCTGATGCTGTTGATTGTGATGTTGCTGGTGCTGTTGATGTTGTTGTTGCACTTGCTGCACTTGTTCAGTTTGTTGCTGTTTACACGATGCTGTTGTCACTGTGGACATGGCATGTGGGTTACCATTAAGCAACAGCCTCGACGTTAGAGATACTGCCCACCTCGTCCCCATTGAAGCCAACGTATACAACGTCAGCAGCGCACCGCTGAACGTGGGCGGCAACGCTAGCAACACCATCAACAGTGCCACCGTATCCCTTAAGGGGTAGTTCGGTATTATAGGCACCAAGTCCATATCTCACCACACACAGTGTCCGTCCCAGAGTCTGTCTCTATGTCTCTTTTTCTTCTTCCAGATCAACAACAGTAATGAACAAGCAGGAAAAAAACCACACACAGTGGAAGAAGAGGAATCGAAGGAATGGCCCAGGTAAATCGTTTGTGTGTTATATACAAAGCTGCCTTCCTCTTGCACTTCGTTTGTGTTGATCTTAGTAAATCGAACCTCTCTCCTGTGGGGTCTTTGTCTTTGGAAGAGCTCTCTTTGTGTAGTTTCAAACGGTCTTGCGCAAGAAAACAATGATCAATTTAGCGTTTTTTCCCGCTTTTTCTCTGTGTGGAAAAATTAGATAGTGTACTGGTATCACGTGTATAGTCACGTGACTAAGATTTCCCCGGTGTAGTTTTAACATCCTACAACTAATGGAGAGGGAGAAAGATGACATGCCTGTTATGGAGAGATCTCTATATACATCCCATTGATACTGTAGGATAGAACACGCGGGATAAACCTTGTTGGCTTGTTAAGAGTGCTGCCTCGTAGCCTCAAAAACTTTCTTCAAATGGAGACGCAAGTTGTTTGAAAGAGCAGCCTTGAAAACTCCTGTTGAAAGCTGAAATAACTTGATATTAGAGAATAATGGAAGCAAGGCAATACCGAGGTCTCCTGTACTGAAGTTATCTAATTTGAAACATAGTAATATAGACATCATTTACTGGGATTTCAGAGAAATAACAACATCTTTGTTGGGCTCTCCCACGGTGCAGTGATCAATCTGCAAACCCATGCATAATTGTCTCAGTAATGGACCGGTAGTAATGTACAAACCTCAAAAAGTGGTCAAGTTGCTGGGGATATGGGACGTTTCCAGTGGTTACTGTGTTGGTAATTGGAAATGTCTTATAAAAGATTTAGAAGTTGAAAGATTTTTTGCTATGTCATCAACTTGTAGAAAATAGGCTGACGTCCAGGGGGGGTGTTTTAACGCTATCAGACTTTCTTTCATTCTGGCCTTCATTACACTTTATTCCACCTCGTACTACCATACCAACAAGTTATGAAACCTACTCATAATAAAAGACAACGTGGTGTCAACTCCACACCTCCTTCCGCAGAGTATCGAAAGAGTTCAAAACTCTCAAGGCTATTCATCGCTACAACTCCAAATGGCATGTCGAAAAGATCTAGGTTGCCAGAACCTTTGCTGTTGGACTCTTTAACACCTCCACCAACTGTTGAGAAACAGCAGTTGAACCATACAAGTCCTACTCAACAAAGCACAAAGTTCTTAGATGGAGCTTCATCACCTGCATCCACATGGGACTCTCCAACTCCTATGCAAAGACCTTCAAAGAACTATTTGAAGGAGCAATGTGGGTTTTGTGAGGAATTGATGACGATAAAGCTTTCTACTGAAAAGGTTCTGGAATTGAGTTGTAGCCACAAGTGCCATTATAACTGTTGCAGGGTTCTTTTAAATAAAGATGACATCACAGATCTCCCAATATGTTCATTGTGTGGGGTCAAATCAAAACCAGTGGATGAGTCAATTCTTGAAGAGATGTATTCAGAGATTTTAATAAACCAAAACACAGAAGATTTTGGATTTGAAGAGCCCTTAGATAATATCACACCAATTGTGGATACAGTTTTACCTCAAATTCCACCACAATCAGGATTCAACTCCAAGTTCTTGGAGTCATCAATTCCTGTGACACCGCTGGATAAAATGACTGATCAGCTGAACTCATCTGGTTTTAATCCAAGTTGTAATTGCTATGGCTCCAACAATCCATTTACGCCATCAACCTTGTCAACGCCAACATATCTACCAAGCTGGTCCAAACAAGGCTCTCCATCCATTACTGCAGATGAATTGTTGAAACCACAAGTTTCAATTGTTGGGGAGTTTAACAAGCATACTATCAACGATACTGTGTCAAGCTGTACTATATCTCATTTGGTCAATATCTTCACAAATGAGGTTGAGAAAGAACCAGACAACGAGGACTTCAAGTTGAAATCTGATATACACAACAAGGTGATATCGATGTTCAAAGAAAGGATTGTCGATCTCAAGGGCATAGACTTAGATAAGTTGCCCCAATTGACAATCTTTGATCAATTTGACATTTCAATTGATGGCGAATCCTGGGAAACGGTCAATGGATTTGTCTTTACTTCAACTTTGATATTGGTACACGAATCATTTAAAACCATAGTAGGTTCGGTATTATTGAAAGATCATTTCACTAATTCTGTGCTTCAGTATGGTGATTTGACTTTGTTCTTTTCCACAATGACTTTACCAGAATTACAAATAAGATCCAGCAACCAAGTTGTGATGTCCAAATGGGACGACTTCTTTGCCTACAAGCTGAAACAAAACGCACAGGTTCCTTTGATTCAGATGAGCACTAATAACTGGTGCCTGATAGACGATGGAACATTGGATATTCCTGAAGATGCCAGGAAATTCAACAGGTTAACAGAGAAGGGTCTGGATTTACCGTTCAACATTATCAAACAAGTCCTTCCTGCACCAAAGAGACTACCACTAAATCTCATCGTCAGTGTTTCTCTGTGTAACACCACTTCCAAGGCTAATGAAGAGTATGGAACGGACATCAAACATTCCTTACGCTTGCTACTTTCCCACCTAGAACCACAGGATAAATTTGGACTTGTGGTTCTAGGGAGATCATGCGATAGAGAGGCCGATCCCACAGCTTCGACTTTCTACGGTATGACCTCTTCGTCATGGAGTGGCTGGGAAGAAATCTTTGGAGACCTGGAAAGTTACGCTTCCGCAGTCCGTTGTGAAATGTCTAGTGTTGTAAAGAGTTTGAGAAAGCTCTGCACTGTGGTTCCAGAATTGAGTGATGAAGGTGTAATAAAGAAGCTTCTTATCATAAGATGCGCCGATGCCTTTCATGCTATCACTAATAGTGACTTTGAGTGGATCATTGACAAAGGTTTTAGCCTCTACGACTGTCTTGTCTCTGAATACTATGATGAGACAACAGATTCTTTGGTCCAACTGCTACGCAATGAACACCGTTATCAGTACCAACTAGCCAGATACCGAGATTTCACTCAGTTTCATTCCAATGCCACCAACATAGTTGGTCATTTCCAAAAGGTGTATACCAGTGGTTTCCAATTGACGTTGGTGATTGAGGAGTCTTCGCCATTTGCATTTGCACAAGTTGAGTGCCATGGAGAGATGCGCACCCCACAGGATCCACACCGTTTAAATATAAGTCTAAAAGACCTGGAAGATGGGTATTACCATAATTCCAGATTCGACATTGCTATTGACACCAAAAAGCTGTGTGAATCATATCCATTAATCAAGGATGGCTACCGTGATGTATCCATCTTGAAATGGCAGTACAAATGGAGAGGTAAAGTAATTACTAAAGAGCTCAGTGTCAAGCTGGGAATTAGTAATGCTAATAGCGAGAGTCTCACCTCTCCGGTGGATAAAAGCTTCACCGGCACCAGGTGTTCGAGTTACATCGATATTCCTCTTCTACCACCCTTGTCCAGTTTCAAAGACTCGTTGTACATTAAAAAGCAAGTTGAGCTGTTGGTCATTGAGACCCTTACACAGAGCAACATGAGTGTCCACGAACTGATTTCGATGATCTTTGGACTGATCAGAGGTTGTTCAACCAATCATGTGATGTTCTTCAAGCATTCTAGGTTCAACAAGTTCAAGAACTTCAGCATGTACATGGATCAACTTCTCAGTAAATTAGGTGCCATTGAAGATGAAACTTCTAGGAAAGATATTTTATACAGTTTGAAATTTCGGGAGGAGGTATAGCTTCTTAATATGTATACCTAATGGAAAGAGCTAATTGATTTAGTTAATTGACGTGAGCTTGAGGAAATCAAGCAGCTGTAGCCTCAGGGTCTTTCTTCTTCTTCTTCTTCTCTTCAATTTGTTCCACTTTGATGTCACTGAGTCCTTTCTCCTTCAACAGAGACGTGATGTATGCTTCAATCTGGTCACCAACGTCACCTTGGACAACAATCTCGTCTTTTTTATCTGCGCCCTTTGTAACAGAGCAACCAGTTGCGAATTTCGAAGCAAATGTCTTTGCCAATTTCTTCATATCAATATCAAACACCTCCAGACCTGAGATGGCGATGGCGTGTTTTCTCTTGGTTCTTTCGATTCTCTTCAACGTCACTTTGGACTCCAACTTCTTCTTCAACTCTCTCTCCTGCTTGGCCTCTTCCTTAGCCTGTTTCTTCTGTAAGTCCTTCTCAATCTTCTCCTGCTTCTCTACACTGAGCGTGGATGTGGCATTCGCCAGTGCCTCCTCAGAATACAGCTTGTTGAACAACTCCGGATCCTCTTCCTCTAACCATAGCTTGCACTTCTTAAAAGACCCACCAAACTCACAGTACTCTGGAGGGAAGGAACAGACACCACAGTAAAGTACGTCTTTTGGTTTAATCTTTGTTTTTTTTTGTTGAGGTTAGTTCCATTGTTCAAGGCAATGGTCTGTCCAGTGTTGGATACTCACTTCAACTTCAGCCATTGTAGATACAACTGCTACTTTAATTGATCTAAGGTGGAGGTGTTTGTGTGGTTTTAGGTAGAAAAAAGTGCCGACACCCATAAAATTTTCAAAGATGTTGATGATGATTGCCGGATGCTTATATCGTTGCGATGACTACGAAACGGCCCATATTTGGCGAAATATTGATAGATAGAGAAGTTTATGGAGTGAGATCCAATAGACAGTACACTTTCAGATGAGTACAGATAGTGACGAGTTGCCTTCCTAAATCGAATACACATCACCCTGAGTGCATGTAAGGAAATATGTGAATTGTAACACCCAGACACCACATTTTTGACAACAGTTTGTAGTTTTATGAGAGGTCTGGTTGTGGTGTTTGGATGTTATATGACACAAACATTAGCTTGGCCTTAGCTACTGTCAACTTGCAACTATGCAATTGATTGATTTACACCGTTTTAATCCTTTGTTTTTTGTCTTTTGTTTTACAAATATGTATTATAAATAGTGATGGTCGGCGCATATGAAATTAGATGCCTTGTTCATCCAGTGTCTTGAAGTAGAAAGTCTTTGTCTCCTTTGGATACTCAATTCCCAACTCCAACAACTTCTGGAAGTCCTTAGCAAAGTCCTTGAAGTACAGGTCCTGGTCTTTGGCATACATCTCAACAATCTTCTTGTACTTTGGATCCTGTACCAAAGCCATATCAGTTGGAAGCATCATCAAGCCATCTTTGTTCTCCCATTGCTTTGGACCATCCCATTCTTTCCAGTGCCATGACTTATCATCAACGAGCAGCTTGAAGAATTCGTTTGTAAAGTAGTTTGGAGAAGCAGTCCATCTGTTCGTGTAGCCGGAACCTGGAATTGGCTTCTTCTGTCCTGGCAACAATGGGGCATAGACGTGACATGAACCGAGAGCATGAGCACCGATAAGTGAGACAACCTCACGGTCTTCGAAACCCATACGGGCAAATAAATGTCTCACATAATCGGCATCCTTGGATGCATCTGGCAATCTCGATGTCATTGCGTTGTCAGCTGGCAGCTCTTTACGTCCTGCTCTCCATCCAATCTTTGGTCCACCCATCTCCTGGATAGCTGTAACACCACCTAGCGTGACCAAATCACCCCAAGAAATCCAGTCAAACTTTTCGTGAATCTTCTTCATAAACCACTCGGCGTTTTGCAAACCATTGTTTGCACCATCGCCAATCTCCTTTGGCCATCTAATAGTACCACCAAAGGATCCACCAGTGGCATGAGGACAACCACTAGAAGCTTGAGCATAAGTACCACTGGAGTGCCATGCGTAACGCACCAAAACTGGGCCCCATCCGATATAGTCATCGTACTCATCGTTATCACGGATTGCCTCTGCGATTGCGTTGTAGATTTTCTGATAGTCACCCTCCGCGTGCGAAACCTTCTCAGCATGGAAAGGTGTGTTTGTAATGGCAGCAGCAGCCATCATCTTACCACCGTTAGAACCACTTCCTTGTGGTCTCTTAGAGTAATTGGAGTACACATAAGTACCTGAAACCAATGCAGTGGCTCCTGAAAGGGCAAAGAGTGCTCCTCTCGATATTCTTGGGATAGCAAATGTTGCCATGATGCTTAGATAGCTTGAACTCAATGAATTAAAACTTGTTCTGTAATAGATTACTGGATGAATGTGGGAAAATAATACAAGAAGGTACGGGCTTTTACCTTATTTATATACGGAGACAGAGTCAAAAGCACATTCCCCCCACCTGAACGCGTTGTTTTAAAAGTCTTCTAGCAACTCGACTAATGGCACGACTATAAACGTCGGTCACTTTTAGTCAACTAGCAACGATCTGGAACTTTTCTGCCCTTAGTAAAAGTATGACGTAGCACGCACAGTTTGTCAGTGGGCTCTGAAGCTAGCTCCGGCTATGCTATTACTTATGTCTCCAAGAGCCTCGAACTGTAGCAGACGAAGGCTACGCATGAGGCTCATCGCTGTTTGCTGAGTAACCACAAATCAGGCGTTGTGATTGGTCAGCGGTGAGGACAAATGTTGCCCGGTTCCAGAACGGAACAGAAGGATTGATTATTAAAATTCCGGCATGCAGCACAGCATTGCCCTCGAATCCCGGTTACGAGAGGGGGGAAGGGGAAGGGGAAGGGGAAGCGTATTCCGATATGTCCGGGAGAGGATACATCCTAACATCTGTACACCCGTACACCGGACTACAGCAGCATTGTACATTATTAGAATGATAAAATGATAGAATGATACTAATAAAAATAGCAAACCGGCCTTAAATTTTCCCAAAGAGTACTATACTGTAGCTTATACTTGAATTAAGAGATGTACAAAGTATGGAAATGTGAAATGTAATATTGCCTGTGATATAACTATTCATAGATTTGTATGGTATAATTAGAAAAACACATGAAATTATTTCTATCTTATCAACAAACTAAATTTAAGCAAAAAAAAAATACTACAAACTGTAGAATTGATCTATGTCATCATATATTCAAACACATGACATAATAGAATCAGTAATTCTTCCAAAATCACCTACATTGGTTTTTGTATGTATATAACTCTGCCTTCTCCGTTGCTCTAGCAATTGTTAAAATGTTAGGATGTTTCCAAATTTTCGTTGCATTTGTTTACATTTTGAACTCTTATCAACATAAATTGACACAAAACCAAGACAGCTTTATATATCAAATTAGAACTACTACCAAAGGATGGCCATAATTTGAAGAAGAACCACAGCGGCAACTTCAAACGAATGAAGATAACACGCCACAAAGAAACTCAGTAACTATTGAGACCGACGAACTGACCTGACATGAGAACCACGACCAGAAGCACCATAGGAAGATTTATCACAACAACCGCCCATTACCTAAATCTGAACTTCAACTTGAACCTGAACCTGAACTTGATAATGGAACTATGGCTGATAGAATAAGGGGTGGATGAGGAAATGCATCACAAGTAGCGGAAAGAGCATTAGAAGAAATTAGGCGTTATGTGCTTTTGACCATCATCCTGACTTTGAACATAACAGCAGAAGAAACTTCAGTTTTAGTACGTATAAAGGAAAGATCTACAGATTGTTTCACCTTTATCAATACTCTATACAAGGGTTTTTTTTGCATATATATATATACACTTCTTTCCTGTTCTATACACACTGCATCTATGCAATTAGTCCTTCAATTTTTGTCAAACGATCTCAGTGCTGTGCTGACTGTTTCATAAACTCCCAAGAATATAGCACCACCTGCACTGATCCACATGGTTCTCGGTCCAACTCCACTAAAGAACACTTTAATACCCTCCTCTTTTAAGATTGTCTTTGCCAAATGCAATACTCCCACTCTCGTCTCTTCCAGCATGATTCTTGTCTTCAGAACATCCAATGGTGTGGTCAAAGCAGCAGCGAAACCTCCAGCGATAGAACCGCATAAAGCACCTTGTAACGGGTTCACCTTCTCAACATTTTGTCTCAATGCCCATTTCTTCTTTAGCCATTCGTACAATGGGAACTGGATCATGGTGAAGGGTATTTCACGCATGATTGTTGTCGACCAGCCTCTGTAGAACCCTCTAAGCCCTTCACCTTGATGATTGTTCCACAGTGCTTGGAACGTCTGCCATGACGATGAGAATTTTGTAGTCTGTGTACGCTGTTTGATAACCTCTGCTGGCACTCTAACTAAGCACGCAGCAATTTCACCACATGATGCCGATACCATATGAGATAGGGCACTGGCAACGTCTTGGTTGGCAATCTTTGACTGCAGTCTCGGTGTGAGAAATGACTTCATAGAGTCGTACGTGACAAAGAACAACGACGCAGATGGCGCACTCGCAATCACAGCAGATCCCAATCCACGGTAGATACCCTTCCATCCACCATTAGCGAAGAACCCTCCTTTGGCTTGTAATCTTGTCTTGACGGTATCTATTGGGAAAAATGTGAGATCCGTAGAGGTACCAGCTGCTGCACCACTCTAAGTGAAAAGTGTTAGCGATTCTCTCTAACGAGGATTTGCCTTATAGACAAGCCGCAAAAAAAAAAAAACAAAAACACCAGCTCCGCAGCTCTAACAGATAACATACAATCAGTGATATAAGAAAGTCATTGCTGGACATAACGAGTGATATCAATCTCTCTTTCTTCGACCAGAAGGCACACAATAAGAAACCTCAAAGGCCTCTTAAATACCGGACAAAACAGAGAAACCAAACACCCGCGGGCCTCGAGGCCTAGAGATGAGTTTTCGCGAATCTTCCTTGATATGGTAACCATGACTCGTGACTCAGTGTCCGGTACTAACGCTCTTCGTCCACTGCTCGTAGTGATACCACACAAGTTTGAGCGAACAGATCACGACGACTCACCCTCGTTTCATAGGCGAGACTTGGGTCAACCACATGGCTGGAATACTAATTTATGAAACAATTGGATATTTGTAGCAGTTATCCAGTACGGGGCAAAATGGGGCTCTATTGGTAAAACAAGGTTTGGCAATTCGACAGGGTAACCTGGATGGCAAAAACACCAGGACACCGCTTCCATTTTGGGAAATCATCACCGCTCCGGAGACGGGGGAGGTTTACCTTTGTGTTGAAAAGGCTTTTTCTCTCTTCCATCGTCAGCTTCATTTGTTGTTGTACACTGGTCATAAAGGAGGCTTTGGAGTAACTTCGAGATGCATTTGAGAACGCTTAGACCATTCCCAAGGCATCTGCTGAATTCGAAGAGATTTGTATCTTCGACGACGATTCAGAACGCTGCCGCTGCCACTGCTAGAGCCACCAATGACCTTGTGGAGGATGAGATTGCTCCCTCAGCTCAGCAGCAGAAGTTTGCCAGTGAATCTATCGCTAGCAATGCCTTTAAGGCCAATCCTTTGAACGGTACAAGACCGATCTATTTGGATATGCAGGCGACGACTCCTACTGATCCAAGGGTGTTAGACAAGATGCTTCAATTTTACACCGGGTTGTATGGTAATCCACACTCAAATACCCACAGTTATGGTTGGGAAACTGACAAGGAGATTGAAAGCGCACGTAAAAGAGTTGCCGACTTGATTGGTGCTGATCCTAAGGAGATCATCTTTACGTCAGGTGCCACTGAATCCAACAACATGGCCATCAAGGGTGTTCCAAGGTTTTACCAAAAGACTAAGAAACACATTATCACCGTGAAGACCGAACATAAATGTATCTTGGATTCTGCAAGACATTTACAGGACGAAGGCTTTGATGTGACTTATCTCAGCGTCAACAGTGATGGTTTGATCGATTTAGAACAGTTGGAGAAGGCTATTCGTAAAGATACATGTCTTGTGAGTGTTATGGCTGTGAACAACGAAATCGGCGTTGTTCAACCAATCGAAGAGATTGGTAAGATCTGTCGTAAACACAAGGTGTTTTTCCACTCTGACTGTGCCCAAGCGGTGGGAAAGATCCCACTGGATGTCAATAAGATGAACATTGACCTCATGTCGATCTCATCCCACAAGATCTACGGTCCAAAAGGTATCGGTGCCATCTATGTTAGAAGAAGACCAAGGGTCAGATTGGACCCAATCATCACCGGAGGTGGTCAAGAACGTGGGTTAAGAAGTGGAACCTTGGCACCACCCTTGGTTACCGGGTTTGGTGAAGCATGTAGATTGATCAAAGAAGATATGGATTACGACCAAGCACACATCAAGAGACTCTCAAAGAGACTCATGGATGGATTACTCTCCATTGAACACACTCAACTGAACGGCTCAAAGGTTCACAGATATCCCGGATGTGTCAATGTCTCCTTTGCATACATCGAAGGTGAATCTTTACTCATGGCATTGAAGGATATTGCCCTGAGTTCCGGAAGTGCATGTACCTCTGCATCTCTGGAGCCTTCCTATGTGTTACATGCCTTGGGAGCTGACGATGCGTTGGCACACTCCTCCATCAGATTCGGTATTGGACGTTTCACCACTGAGGAGGAGATTGACTACGTTATCAAAGCGATCCACGAGCGTGTTGAATTCCTCAGAGAGTTAAGTCCGTTGTGGGAGATGGTGAAGGAGGGTATTGACCTCGATACCATCGAGTGGAGTGGTCACTGATACCAGATCATCTTACCAGCTTATTCTACCGACGCTCGTTCCATAATGAAAGAAAAATTAGTTTGTTTAGTAGTTCTTGATTACTCATTTACTGTACCTCTCTCCTAAGCTGTCAATTCCGATCCAACATCTACACGTCGTCGGAATACCATCTCAAAAGAGCCTCGGCACGTGAACCGCACTCTCGCTTCCGTTTTCCGCCCCCGGAAAGGCGCCCCGGAAGAGCTTGCCGGGAAATCCCGACGGAATAACCTAGCGAAAACTTCTGTGCGCCAAAAGTGACACATCTGTGAGTCATAAACCCCCCGCGGTGTGATGTGACGTTTACGGTTTCCAACGTTGACTCGCTTGTATTTAAAAAGCGTTGAAGATAACTCATTTTCCTTCTTTCTTTCTTTCTTCTATTTTCCTGTACTACCGCACTTTGAAGAGTTCAGTTGTACTGTTCTCTTCTTCACACTCCCAGTATTCACGTCTCTGTTTCTATTCCTCTTTGTCTTTTGTCATTACTCTTGTTTATTACCACCATGTCCTACTGAGCCATCGTGCCCTTTTTGCCTTTTTTTTTCACGATCCATATATACGATAGCACAAGCTCACGTCCACAGTATTCGAGGGTCTCCTTGTTCCAGCCTGTGTCGTGTCAAGAAAGAACACAATGTCAGTTATGGAGTCTTTTCCTCACACAGCTCTGTCTTCTAAGAAGACGTCTCATCTCATCACTCCACCAGCTGATGACCACTACGAGGTTGATTCCAAATCCCAATTTGTCCATAGATACATCGAAGATGCATCTATGTATATTGCTGGCATATGGAATGTTGTCGAAGTGGCCAAGTACTCCAAGTTCATCACTGAAGTTATCAGAAGGTCGAGATGTTCATTGGAGTGTCTGAAAGTTTGCCTGTACTATATGTCCAATGTGACAAGCAGCCACATTGAATGTCCCAAGAGAGCCTTTTTGGCTTGTCTGTGTCTCAGCTTCAAATATATCTACGATTCTACCGTGAAGTTGAAGACATGGAGCAAGATTAGTGGGCTGCCTCCAAGGGAGTTGAAATCGTTGGAGATGACTGCACTAGTTGCACTGGACTATAACCTCAACTTACATGGTGATTATAACGTTGTAAAGACAGTGGTTACAAGACCAAAACGGGGAAACGATGATGACGAGACAAACTCCATCACTATGAAAAGGCTTAGATTGCACTAGTTGTTGATATTATTACTATTAGAGTGGTAGCGCTATCTATCATTAGACGCACTCAGCATTTTCCACTGTGAACCTTTTCTCTGTAGATCATCCTCCTCAATCAACTTCTTGATTTCGTTTGTCAACTTCTCTGCAATGGTGAATGCCTTGTGCGAACACTCCATCAGCGTCAAGGCATCCATCGGCAGCCCACCAGCCTTCGACACTTGACAAACTTCTCTATTCTTGTTAATTGTCACTGTAAGGATACCGTGTTTTAGCAATTCTTCTTGCATATTTGGATCCACAACGTAAATCTCCTTAGCATCACCTTTGATGTTCTGTTCAACTCCATAAGGGTTGAAGAATGCAAACGTCACACAGATTGGCACGTGTAGAATGCTCAATCCAACTGGGGCTCTTTCGCTGAAGTCATGGACTAGTACTTGTTCACCGGATACAGTGATGTCCTGCTTCTTGTAATGTTGCAACGCTGTCATAACGGCAATACAACTGGCATCTATAAACCCTCCGTCGTAGTTCAGCAGGTGAACATCGGCTCTGATACTCCAACATTTGGCCCCAGCTATGATACACAGACTCTCCAGGTCCAAGGCATTTGATCTCCTTACAGCTTTTTCCACGGTTCTCGTAATGAGAAGCTCATCGTCGCTCTGACGTCCTTGTTCAAACATTGGTGATGCCATGGGGCTGATCTCTGTCGACACAGTGAACAACCCTTCAAAGGGACGGTCCTCATAGGGTGTTACGATCTCGCTGCTTATACGGCATAGAACCCTTGTTTCGCCCATTGTTACGTCGACAAACCCGTACTGCGAGCCTAATGTGATCTTCACTTCTCTGTACTCGTCCAGCTTGCGGCCATCCGTGCGAATTCCCTGTGCCAGGGCATCAATAATGAAGGCCTTTTCGTTGATTGAAGTTTCAATTCCTTTGGCCATTATTGTTTGTCCTGTGTCTTCTGTCCTGTGTCCTGTGTCCCCTGTCTGTCTGTCTCTTGTCCTACAATCTCTTACAGATGGAGAGGAAAAATTTTTGAGACTTTTCCCGCAAGCCAAAACTTCCAAGATGGAAAATACGAAAAACCCTCGAGGGCGAAATTTGCCCACAAACCCACTTGAACCAAACACCGTTTTAACAAGACAAAGGACAAAAGCTCAAAGGGACAAAGGGACAAAGCCATACCACAATGATGTTGAGACCAGCTCTAAGAGCACCAAAGAGACCTTCGGCACTGATTGTCCCAGTGAGACTGTTCAACTCCCAACCGCCAGTGTCGTTCTTCCAGCAGGAGAGACTACCAGCTAACACTGTCATCCGTTTCGTTCCACAGCAGACAGCATGGGTTGTTGAGAGAATGGGTAAATTCCACAGAATATTAGAACCTGGTTTGGCTATACTGATTCCGTTCATCGATAAGATCCAATATGTCCAATCGTTGAAGGAAGCAGCCATCGAAATCCCTTCGCAGAGCGCAATCACGTCGGACAACGTGACGCTGGAAATGGACGGTGTGTTGTATATCAAGGTGATAGATGCCTACAAGGCCTCATATGGCGTGGAGGATGCCGAGTACGCCATCAGCCAGTTGGCACAGACTACAATGCGTTCAGAAATTGGACAACTGACTTTGGATCACGTCTTGAAGGAGAGACAGAACCTCAACCACAACATCACAAGTGCCCTGAACGAGGCTGCCAACGACTGGGGTATCAAATGTCTCCGTTATGAGATTAAGGACATACATCCACCTCAGAATGTCCTGGAGGCTATGCACAGACAAGTCAGCGCAGAGCGTTCCAAGAGGGCGGAGATCTTGGACTCTGAAGGTCACAGACAGAGTGCCATAAACATCGCTGAAGGTGAGAAGACCTCAAAGATCTTAGCTTCAGAGGCTATGAAGCTCCAGAGCATCAACGAGGCCAATGGTGAGTCCGAGGCTATCCTTCTGAGGGCAAAGGCCACAGCTGAGGGCTTGAAGCACATTGCCAAAGCCATTGAAGAGACACCGGGTGGTAGAGACGCTGTGTCTCTTCAAGTTGCTGAACACTATGTCGAGGCCTTTGGCAAGCTGGCCAAGGAGTCAAACACAGTGGTTGTACCAGCTGGACTAGGCGATATGGGGTCGTTGATTGCCAGTGGATTGGGTATCTACTCAAAGGTAAACGATACTCTGAACAACAAGAAGCAATGATTCGTATCCATCTTATTTGTAAATACATATACATAGTGTCAAAAACGAACAAGAGAAGGATATCTTGGAACCCATGCTGACGGTGGTTTATGCCTTCTTCTTGAAGAACATGTCTAGAGCCCCCTTTGTAACTTTGACCTTCTTCTTTGGCACAGCCTTGACTGCTGGCTTTGTAGATCTCTTGTTATTTGCATTCAGTTGGTTTACTTCCAGTAAACTCTGCTCTGCTGCTCTCTTTGCACTCCTCTGTTGTTTGATCTTGTCAACGTAGTGCTCTAGTGGCTCGAATTCATAGCATTTCATCAGCTTTTCAACCCACTGTTCCGTCAAGTACGACGATAACAACAAGATGGAATACTTTTTCAATGCCAGGGCCATGATGTCATCAGGGATCGACTTGTCCAGATCCACTGGATACAATAACGGCTTGATGAGCGATTCCAAGATGCTGGAGGGGAAACTAGCGCATAGTCTTTGGACTCTTTCCTTCAACCATGGCAGAGCCAGAGATTCGTCAAACTTGTAGAAAGTCTCGCCGCCTTCCACAACAGTGCTGCATATTTGTTGCAGTGACTGGGCCACTATTTCATCACCAACTTCACTGAACCCTTCGTACTCGGACTGAAGGCCATCGACGATGTCCTCAAGCCCTTGGAACCTTCCTGATGGAGCCTCAGAAAAGTAGGCAATGAGCAAATAGTTCAGATTGAGCAGCGTTGCCACAGTCAAGGAGCCATTTTCCACCACAATTCCGTTACTATCAGAGCCGCTGAGTATCAGTGACCTCACTGGCTGACCATCAGACTTTGTCACGGGCCTCAAGTGGTTCTGAGGGTCGAATGGATTATCGCCAGTCATCTCCCGCAGTTCGTATAGCGTCCCTCTATTCACCACAACGTTGACCAACTCTTTTGAAATCGGAGATTTGAGTCTGATGATCCTACAAGGACCATCTGGTAGGTAAACGATACGTAAATTCTCCATCTCTGGACCTCGAATCGTGTGTTGTTTACCTTATAATGGTGAGGTGGAAGTATACGCGTTTTCGCGTCACACACCGCCATTTGCTTCCATCAACTCTTTTTGCCCCCACCTAGGCAAGCAGGGCTAGAGAAGGCCACAGGACAAGAAAGCACAACAATGGGAGTGCACGGCCTGTGGAACATTTTGGAGTCTCAGTCACTTCCTGTGAGACTGGAGAGTCTCAGCAGGAAGAAAATGGCTGTCGATGCCTCGATCTGGATATATCAGTTTCTAAAGGCTGTAAGAGGTAGAGATGGTCATTCGTTAAGAGCTTCACACGTTGTTGGGTTTTTCCGAAGGATCTGTAAGCTGTTGTTTTTTGGAATATTGCCTGTTTTCGTATTTGACGGCGGTGCCCCTGTGCTGAAGAGAGAAGTTGTGAGAAGGCGGAAAGAGAGGAGACAAGGTAAGAGAGAAGGAGCTGAGAGAACTGCTCAGAAGCTGTTAGCTCTGCAGTTACAGAGGGCGAAAGAGTCCCCTGGTGGAAGGCGGAGCGATGCTGACGATGGTGGCGATACTGAGATTCAATACAAGTACCTCGGTGGCGAAGGAGAGGTTGTCAAGCCGGCGGCTCAGTTCAAGTCCATGGACGAGTATGACCTGCCACACATCGAAGGGTTTACCATGTCTAAAGATGATAGGAGGTTTGTCAGCGAGGACGATATAAAGACGTATAACGAGCAGGTGGTTGATGAGCTCGAAGGCATCGACCTCAACACGCTAGACCCTGCTTCTGAAGAGTTTGCGCAGTTGCCACTGACGACTCAGTATATGGCGCTTTCGCAGCTGAGACTGAGATCACGGCTTAGAATGGGGTATACCAAGGAGCAGCTGGAGGGAATATTCCCGGAGAGCATGGACTTTTCCAAGTTTCAGATCCAGATGGTGCAGAGAAGGAACTATTTCACGCAACGGTTGATGGGTATTAGTGGTATGGATAAGGATATTAATACCGGTGGTGAGGTTGGTAGGGTTGCAGGCGAGAGGGACAGGAGGTATAGGATTGAAAAGACAGAAGGTGGATGGGCGTTAAGGCTGAACGACGACACTGGTACTAGTATGAAGAACCCAGTTGTGCTGGATAAGAAGGACGATGATGAAGATGCTGAAGATGAGGATGAAGATGTTGATTGGGAAGATGTTGCGTTGGGAGACGTTCAAGAGAAGAAGGTCAACATGAGCATGAGCTCTTTGCCTCTGGCACCTTCCTCGACCGTCTCTGCAGGCGATTCTACGCTGAAGTCGTTCTATAGTCCCACTAAGAAGAAGGGTAAAGAGCGTCAGGAGGACGTACACGAGGAACTAGAAGCCATTGAAGAGATGGAGTTGATTGAAGCCATTGAACAATCCAAGAAAGACTATATGGAAGAAAAGGAGCTCGAGTTGCAGATGCTCAAAGACCAGGATGATGTATTTGATGGCATCCCATTTGACATTGAACCAGTAGCAGACCAGGGACCGGTACCAGTATCAGCACCCAAACCAGAACCAGAACCGGAGAAGATGTTTGAAGAAAGTATTCCAAGTAAATTGCCGATTCCAAAGAGGAATCCACCTTTGGTTTCTATAAGAGGTGGCTCTAAAGGTGTGTTGGAGAAGGACGGCTCGTTGTTGTTGGATAAAGGAAAGAGTAAACAGGGCCAGGATGGAGTTAGAATGGAAGATGAATCTGTAACAGCGAAGGAGAAAGAGGATCGCCCCTCTGTCACCGTACAATCCTTGTTACAAGACGATTCAAAGACCTCGTATCAAAGGAAACAGCAGGCAGCAATAGACTCAAGGAAAAGGGAGGATAACGACAAGAAGAAGGATGGGCAATTAGGATTGGTTTCGTGGTCTGAAGCTCAAGAGATGTTGCACGGTGGAGGAGATAGTGATGAGATCGAGATTGTTGAACAAAGGACTATTGATGGTGACAAGAGCATCGCCCAAGAACCAAGTGTCGATGTTGCTGAAGAGGAGACATCTAAACAGTTGGACAAATCGGCCAAAGAGGTACCCCCTATGAAGGAGACAGACGCAGAGGAACGTACTCAGGAGCATAGGTCACCAGCTGCTTTCGACTATGAGTTTGAAGAGCAAGAGGAGCAAGAACTCAGTGAGCAACTAGCAAAGGAAGAGATCGAACATGAACAGTTCCAGAAGGACTTGAATCCACACCTCATGGCTTTCATAGACAATGAAGATGCTTTGAAGCAGCAGCATCATAGGGAAATGAGAGACGCAGACGAAGTCACTGTTGTCATGATTCGGGAGGTTCAAGACCTCTTGTCCCGATTTGGTATCCCCTATATCACAGCTCCTATGGAAGCAGAAGCCCAATGCGCCGAGCTTCTGAGGTTGAAACTAGTAGATGGGATCATCACTGATGACTCGGATGTATTCCTCTTTGGTGGTGATCGTGTCTACAGGAACATGTTCCATGAGAAGCACTACGTTGAGTTTTATAGTGCGAGCGCATTGGAGAAATTGGGACTCGACAGATCAAAACTTATTGAACTGGCACACCTATTGGGAAGTGATTACACTGTCGGGCTGAAGGGCATTGGGCCAGTGCTGGCGATGGAGATCTTAGCCAATTTTGGTGGACTAGAGCAGTTGAGGGATTGGTTTATGGAGGGTCAATTCGATCTCAACAAACAAAAACAGGAGACTCCGTGGGAGAGATCGTTGAGGAAGAAACTGGTGAACAACGACATTCTACTGGACAAATCTTTTCCAGACAGGAGAATTGACCAAGCGTACATGGCTGCTGAAGTTGATCGGGATAGGACTGAGTTCGTATGGGGAACGCCTGATTTGGACAGGTTAAGGACTTTCCTCATGTCCACGGTTGGATGGTCACAGGAAAGAGTTGACCAAGTTCTTGTGCCACTCATCAGAGACCTCAATAAGAAGAGAAGAGAAGGCACACAGAGCACTCTGGGCGAATTTTACGACGTTGAGAACATGGTGGGTGTTAAGAGGAAAAGAATGAACAGGCGTATGGATACCGCAAGGGCCAAGATGGCGAAAAGGAAATGATTTATACATTGTTGAATGGTGTATATCACACTAAATAATGAATAGTAATGGTATATCACGATTGTACCAAAGCATAGGCCAAAGTCCAACTCATGAGGAAAGCCGTTAGGTAACGTGCAAGATCGTCAACATATAACGATTTCAACGGCGAGTCAAAATATCTTGAAGGCTGTAGTAGACAGTGTGATACAATGAATAGAGAAGAAACAAGGATGAAGGATATGAACAGGTATACAAACCCATTCAAGGATTCCAACTGAAGTATGCCGGCTGAGACACCAAATACCAGCGACGTGAAATCATGGACATATTGTAAAGTCTAATACTGGTTAGTCCAAACGTATCGAGAACCTGATCTATAAGAGAACTCACTCTGGTGTTGTGCTGTATACTTTGTGCGTATTTTACTGGTTTATCCATCGTCCAATTGGTTTGATGTGTTGTAGTATTTGATGTCAACGCCGTTCTCTTCAAAAGAGTAAAACGCAGAAGTCTCGATGTGTTTTTCACAGACTGGCTTATGGGTTTGAGGTTAACAACAGTTGCTCAAAAAAGTGCCATTTTGTGGTAAGACTGTTCCATTTTGTTCCCTGTCGGCTATTTTTTGACCGGAACAAAATGGCATAAATTGAAATTTTACAGGGTGTTACCATGTCCAGCGTAAATACAACACAATCAAACCTACCAAGTCGCCACACAGCCCGATTTCTTGCAGTTTATATAGTCCAATATAGTCCAATATAGTCCAATAAGGATTGTTTTTTGAGCTTAACACTAGTATTGCTCTAGAACTACAGCGTCAAAGTCCTTACTATATGGCTACTATTCGCCATGAAGAGAAAAAAATCATCCTAATCAGAGAGGCGAAAGCTCTTCTCGGACTTATGCTGAAGAAGGTCGTATTCAAGCGTACAAGACTCAATGTCTCTGTCGACAGATGTCAACGGCTCCAGAAACATATTAATGAAATGTCCGCGGGGGAGCGCATGCGCTGCAAGATTTTAAACATATGCCGGTCGGTTATGACTGGAGAGAGCGTCGAAGAAAGGAGTGATCCTCGTGAAAAGGTGATCATCGGACTGAATAGACTAGGAGACTAAGATCTCAAGGAAGTTATCAACACAGGCCTAGCGATTGTTTATACAAATTGTGATCACGAGGGCCATGGTGATTGGGAAACTTTGACCTAGGACAATTATATCACTTGTGGAATTATGAAGGGGATGCCAAAACCATCCGAATTATTCTATGTAGAGAATACAAAATAATTTATTTCAGTATATTACTATTATGGTACTACATTACGCTATTCAGTAAAGCCGGCTTCTAAAAACCACCATCAAGATTCGAAGATTGCCGCAATGGCCTTCTTAGCAGCACTCTTGACAGAAGCTGGATTAGCACCGGTGACAATTCTTTTGTCGATGACAGAGAAATCAGCCCATGGTTCTGGTGGAGTAATCAACTGTGCACCGATCTCTTTGATGAGTTGCTCATTGGTTTTAAGATGGAATTTATCCAAAATTGTGGATGTTCCCATCTCTTTCTCTGCACTAGTGACGAAGCATGTCAGTTTCTTATCACCTGCAATGTCATCCAAACCTTTGAAGATTGCAGGCCCATGGCAAACTGCAGCGACACAACCACCATTACTGTAAATGGTTCTAGCCAACTCTTGTAAACCTCTAGCTTCTGGGAAATCAAATAAAGAGGCGTGTCCCCCAGCTGCAAAAAAGATCTTGTAGTGGGAGGGGTCGATATCGGATGCCTTCTTAATGTTGGCCAAATCTTTGTGAATAGGAGCATCTTTATCATTGTATTCCTGCACATCGTCTTCAGAAACTAGTTTTGATGGAGTGATTGAGTGCTCATCAATTCCCCATTCTCCATTCTCAGAGACGAATTGAACTTGGAGACCTGCGTCTTTAAAAACGTGATAAGCGTGTAATGCTGCAGACCAGTAGAGTCCACCCTTGGCACCATCGTCATAAAAAACGTCATTGTTTGAAGTGACTGCAATCAGTGCAGCTTTGTGATTGTGATGTTTCATTTTGGAACTTATATAATCTGTTCAAGTGATGTTTTAAGAAGAAGAATAAAACATTATTTAAAAAGAATAGAGAGAGGTTGCATGTGACCTTTTATATAGTTGGAAATCACGGTCCTTGATCGACCTATGGACCACTAATTAACGTTTCAGATTGTTTGCAAGTACGAGCTCTAAGGTTTTTAATCAATAGAGCTCTTGTACATACAGTCACATATACATTTATACGGGAGAAATAATGCCCGGCTTGACAACGTGGTTGGTTGCAAACAAATAGTAAGTTTGAATCCTCAACACCTACGCAGCCGCAAATGCAAGATTCAACGAAAACGTGCCTCTCTAACTTTCCTCCTCTCTAAGGTTTAATTTATTTATCCGTGGACTGTTGACTTTCGTGACCAATTAGAACTTACAAAGTATTATAATTCTTCTCGGCTACAAGAAAGGACTAAAGGAAAGCCATTTGGAGGCTTGTACAGCTTAGCACATGAGCTCTTGCTCTATAAATGTTGCAGTCTTCCTGATTTAGTCTGAGGATCAGTACCGTTACCGGCGTGCGTTTAGTCCCCGGTTCCGCACGCTTGTGGAGCTTGTTTCGAGACTCGAAATTTTTCAGTGCTTTCGTTTATATGCCAATGTAAGACTTCTCACTCTGTTATTCTTTCTTTTCAAGTGATTAATACACCCACCAATTAGCCAGTTCCAAATGTCGCAAGGGAAGGAGCAAGAGAAGAAGAAGAAACAAGCACCTGGTGGGTACATTGGGTTTGTAGCCGGTGTCTTCTCTGGAATTGCTAAGAATGCCGTGGGGCATCCGTTCGACACCATCAAAGTGAGACTCCAGACAGATTCCACTAGATTCACGGGTCCATTGGACTGTTGTTATAAAACTTTAAAGACTCAAGGTATAAAGGGCTTTTATTTGGGATTTACACCTCCTTTGTTTGGATGGATCATGATGGATTCCATCATGCTGGGCTCCTTACATAACTACAGACGACTGATCAAGCGTCATTTCTATGCCGATGAGCCAAAACTGGATCTAAAGGGACACATATTTGCAGGAGTGCTAGCAGGCTGGACCGTTTCATTCATAGCTGCTCCTGTGGAACTTGCCAAAGTGAAGTTACAAGTCCAATACGGTGCTAACAATAACAGATACAGTGGTCCAATCAGTGTCATTAAGGATGTTTATAAACAGCATGGCTTGGGTATCAACGGATTGTACAAAGGTTTGATCTCAACCTTGATCTTTAGAACGAACTTCATCACTTGGTGGGGAACTTATGAGGTCTTTACCAATCTGATGAAGGATCATACTTCAATGTCAGACTTTGCGATAAACTTCTGGGCTGGTGGATTCAGTGCCTCATGTTTTTGGATAACGGCATATCCAAGTGACGTCGTTAAGTCATATTTACTTGCAAATGACAAATTTGACGGTTCCCTTAAGAGTTGGAAACTGGCAACTAAAGAGATTTATCAAACTAAAGGTTGGAGAGGTTTCACAAAAGGCTTTGTTCCTTCGATTTTACGATCCTTCCCTGCAAATGCCGCAGCTTTAGCAGCATTCGAAGCAGTTCTTAGAGCAACGGGTGCTTCTTCATCATAGATTATTAGTAATGTGTATATATATATTTATGTATATATGGCTATGGGAGCTCTTCAAGTTGTTATAGAATCTGCTATGTCTTCCTTCTTGGCCTCCTTCTCATTGTCTTCATCGGGTTTCTGTTCGTTGTCTTTAGCAATTTCCCATGGCTTCTTTCTCTGTGAAGACTTGCTCTCACTACCCTGGCCTTCAAGCACTGTATCTGGTATCTGTTTTATACCAGGAATCTCATTTTCCCTACCGCTCATGATAAGCTCGACAACCTTTTGGTAATTGTTAGAATAGCCAGGCTCGGGGTTTTGGCTCTTCTTCCACTCTTGATAATCTTCAATGTTGAGGATGTTACCAGTCTCCTTACTGAAATAGAATGTCTTTGCCTGTAAAGTCAGTCTCTCCTTATCTTCTGGGCTTATTTCCGTGATTATCTCATGTATTCTTTCATCCTTATCGTGATTCAATTGATCTAAGTACGATTCAAAGACATTCTCCAGGCCATTCTAATTGTCAAAATTAGTATTTGCTGGTTGAGGGGGGCAGAGACGATGAAGCTTGTCTATGAATAAACATACTAAGAAATCCTCATTGTTGAAATCAAAAAGATCGAAATAACGGTAAACGTCCTCTTGGGTCTCCTGAATATCCATTGTAGTCCTCTAGTCTCGTTTGTATGGAACGGTGGTCATGGGGGCTAACCTTTGTTTGTTGTTGGTCATCCAAATTTGTGGTCCCGAAACAAACTTTTTTCCCTTTCACATCTTCCTCAAGATGGGAACAGATGGCCAAATAAAGACCCGTCCAAAGAGAAAATACAGATGTCATCTACCCTGCTACTTGTTGCTGGTGCACTGATGAGAGTAGGGTTTCTACTCTTTGGTCAGTATCAGGATGCCAACATGGAGGTTAAGTATACCGATATTGACTATTTGGTGTTTTCCGATGCAGCTGGATACGTATGGAATGGTGGATCTCCATACGTGAGGGAGACTTATAGGTATACTCCACTACTGTCTTGGTTACTCCTTCCAAATAACATCTTCGAAGACTTTGGTAAGTGGTTATTCATAACGTGTGATCTCATAACAGGTTTGATCATCTTGCAATTACTCGAGATGGCTATGGTTCAAGGCTTGAAGAAAACAATACTGGCATCGATTTGGATTCTAAATCCAATGGTTGCCACGATATCCACGAGGGGAAGCTCAGAGAGCGTATTGACTGTGTTTGTTATGCTCTTTGTGTATAACTTACTGAGGAGAAACGTTATGACGTGTGCAGTATTTGCAGGCATCGCCGTCCATTTCAAGATTTACCCTGTGATCTATATACCAACTGCTATAATCTTTCTCTTACCTGTACACAACATCAAACAGGTATGGAGATACCCAGGTGTTCTTATCGAGGATTCCGTGGTTACATTTGTGTTTTGTACAGTTGTGACATTCTTGACGCTTGGATCCATCATGTACATCATCAACGGGTACGAATTCCTGGAACATTCATACCTCTATCACTTTATAAGATCTGATCATCGTCATAACTTCTCCATATACAACGCTTATCTTTACTTCTCAGGTGCCCTATCACAGACCCCCTCAGCAGATTTCACCAGGCTGGCATTTATACCACAGCTATTGTTGTCAGCAGTGGTTGTCCCTTTGGCTCTGACCAAGAAATCCCTCTGCGATACGTTGTTGATTCAGACATTGACTTTTGTAACGTTTAACAAAGTTGTGACGTCCCAGTATTTTATTTGGTTCTTGATATTTTTACCTCTTTACTTGAGAAATTCTTCTCTGTTATCATTGAACAAGTCTAAGGGAATACTGGCCCTTTTATTGTGGATAGCATCACAAGCAACCTGGTTATTCTTTGCATACAAACTGGAGTTTTTGGGAGAATCAACTTTCTTCCCACAGTTATTGTTAAGCTCTGTGGGATTCTTCTTCGTGAATATTTACATCCTGGGCTTGTTCATCGACGATACAACCAGTAAACACAATACCAATGGTATATAACTATGCAAAGCATAAAACTAGGAGTATATATACCCTTGTTATGTATAATAGGGCAAAAATGGCTTAACATTCTGAGAACAGTACAGCTATCCATATCATTTTGTAGTGAAATATGTACAAATAGGGGAGGACTTCTAGACATCTTCGTAAAAGCACCCATCAGAACCAAATTTTCCAGTGATCCTGGTAGGCATCCATCCTTCAGACCCAACCTTCTCACCACGCTCAATAGCTAAAGCCAAATCCTGTTGATTAACAGGACGTCCAATGGTAAACCCGCGGATACAGAGCTCACCATGTCTCTTTGAAATATCATAAGTTCCACTCTTGTACAACTTTAATTCTAATGATAGAGATCCAGTTCCTCGGTTTATCAATCTATCATTTGAAAAAACTCTGTAGTCATAAAAGTTAGTGGATAATATTGCACCAATAGTTCCCTCTAAGAATCGTTCACAGATAACACGACACCCGAGCAAGGCTCTCATGGTTGTCAATTGTAAACTTGAGAGTTCGCTATCGGATGAAGTTGAACCAATGTATACAATTCTGAGATTACTGTATTCCTTTAGAGATGCATTTTTAGAGAAAACACCCTGTGATAGCAAGTGGATTGCCCTGTGTAACTTCCAAGCTTGAAACGTGCTTTCAGATTTAGTCACAATCGATGAAAAGTATTTGTTGGCAAAAGTGGAATCCACAGACAGAATAGTTGGATTGTGAGTTTCAATTGCAGTACTGAAAGACTTGTTAGAGGTTGAACCAATAACTACTGAGCCTCCATAGAGTAAAATTGCCAAAATTTTTGGCCAATAGTTGATAGTTGAATCTTCATACCCAATCAGTAAATTTTCACGTCCAAACTCTTGACCCAAAGGTAACGTTCTTATAATAGAGGCAATAGAACTAACAAAATTCTGATGTGTATACGAGAATGATTGGAAGTTATGGGTATCCACTAGAGGAATCACGTTATCATACGAAGGATCGTACTTGTACTCATAACTGTCATCTCTAACGGAATCAAGATCACCAATTGAGCTCCAATTAACGACATCTTGACCCGGATATTGTACAGATTGATCCTTTGATACCACAATTATCTTCTTGTATTGGAAAATTTCTGCAAATCTCAATTGTGATTCATCCACTATGAGAACATCAACATCACACTGGGTTCGTGGTAATCTGTTGAAAGTGTAGGCAGTGAGACCATGCGACCAACAGGCCATTGTAGTCACAAACCCATGGAATGTATACACTGGTACTGCGATTCCAATCCTTTTACAATCTATGGACTCAAAATACTCCACCAACCTTTTAAAAATTCCATTCAAGTGATCAATATCGCATACAAGTTCATCATCATCAGCTGATATGAACCGAAGACGAGCGTCGTGGTTTTTTTGCGTCATCACGACTGACCAGATATCACGAAGGTTACCATTACGCAGTCTGAACCCCTGTCTTATGCTTAGTCCCGTGGCTAGTGGCATTCCTATAGGTACTAAGTTGTTTCTGTACACTGCGGTCTCGTCTTCCTGACGTGATTGTCCAATGTTGGACTGTTGATTGAGCGCAATCTCATGAATGTCTCTCTGATGAAAGACATACTGGTTATAGAGAAAGATTGAAACACTGATTAGGACTCCGGTGATAAGCAGTAGAGTAATCATATTCCAAACTAACGGGTTATTCAGCAAAGGGAAGGCGAATGAAGATCGTTTAGTTAGGTAGGATTTCACCCAGTTTTTGATCCATTCTAATGGTTATGAGCCCTGTAGAACAATTGCGATGGAAAAAAAACATGTTCGACGAAACATGGGAGAAATGGGTCGAGCATATCTCATCGTCAGTTTGTAATTTTCTTTAATCCCTTTTTAAACAACTACATCCATTTGGAACAAACTAAGAAATCCACAATGGCTTTGCTCATTACAAGAACTCTTGAGAGTTCAACATCTGTTCTGAGGAGCTCTATATCTCAGCTGAGACGCTTTACTTCCCAATACTCAGATTTGCGTAAACAAGACCTTCTCGAAGATGGTAATCCAGATTATGTCCGTTTGATTCTCACCTCCAGAGTGTATGATGTCATCGAGGAATCACCGCTCTCACATGCAGTTAGTCTTTCCCATAAGACAGGTTCTTCTGTGTACTTGAAAAGAGAAGACCTTTTGCCAGTGTTCAGTTTCAAATTGCGTGGTGCCTACAACATGATCGCCAAGTTGAATGATGCCTCCAGAGATAAAGGCGTCATTGCATGCTCTGCCGGTAATCACGCTCAAGGTGTTGCATTCTCCGCTAAGCATTTGGGTATCCCGGCTACTATAGTTATGCCAGTGGCTACTCCTAGTATCAAATATCAAAATGTTTCAAGATTAGGTGCACAGGTTGTGTTGTACGGTGAAGATTTCGATGCTGCAAAGGGTGAATGTACTAGACTTTCTGAGGAGAACGGAATGACAAACATTCCACCATTTGACCATCCATATGTTATTGCAGGACAAGGTACCATTGCTATGGAGCTGCTTCGTCAAACAAACGGTGAAAAGATTTCTGCTGTGTTCTGTGCCGTTGGTGGTGGTGGTCTGATCTCCGGTATTGGTGCTTACCTCAAGAGAATTGCGCCTCATGTCAAGATCATCGGAGTTGAAACCTTCGACGCTGATGCTTTGTATCAATCCCTCAAAGCCAAAGAGAGAGTTCAATTGAGCACCGTCGGTTCCTTCGCTGATGGTACCGCTGTCAAAATTTTAGGTGAAGAGACCTTTAAAGTGTGTTCTGAAGTTGTCGATGAGGTCATTAAAGTGGATACAGATGAGATCTGTGCTGCTATCAAGGATGTTTTTGAGGATACACGTTCTATCGTCGAACCATCTGGCGCTATGACTGTTGCAGGTATGAAACGTTACATCGAAGAACACCCTGAGTTGGACCATTCTAAGGCTACCTATATTCCAGTGCTTTCAGGTGCCAACATGAACTTCGACAGACTTAGATTTGTATCTGAAAGAGCCGTCCTTGGTGAAGGTAAGGAAGTTTTCATGCTCATCTCTATTCCAGACACTCCAGGCTCTTTCCAAAAGCTCCAGAGCATTATCCATCCAAGAACCGTCACAGAATTCTCATACCGTTATAATTCAAACCAAGAGAATGGTGAGGTGGTCCAAAATGCCTCTATATACACTTCTTTCTCTGTTGTGGACCGTAAGAAGGAAATCTCCCAGGTTATTAAGGAATTAGAAGACTTGGGATTCTCTGCAATTGACATTTCTCAGAATGAGATGGCTAAATCGCATGGTCGTTACCTTGTTGGTGGCTCCGCAGATTTGCCAAACGAAAAGCTCTATAACTTTGAATTCCCAGAGAAGCCAGGTGCGTTGACAAAATTCCTCGAATGTGTTAAGGGTAATTGGAACTTGACTCTATTCCACTACAGAAACCATGGATCTGATGTTGGTCAAGTGTTGGCTGGTTTTGATGTTCCACCACAAGATACTGAAAAGTTCCAAACATTCCTTGAAGAGACAGGTTACACATATCAGGACGAAAGTGACAATATTGTCTACAAGAAGCTCTTGAAACGTTAATGTGATGACCATATATATTACGTCGCAACTTTATAGAAATCAATAAAAGAAAAAACAACTACGACATTTCCAGGGTAAGAATAGTACAAAAGAATGATAATTCTAGTAAACATAACAAGTACAAGGAAAACAAACAGCTAAAAGATGTACAATACAGTCCACAAAGTCGAAACGGATATTCTAAATATCAATTAAACTTTGCTCGTTACCTTGGGTTTTGTAACTTGATTGTTGCTGTGGTTGTTGGTTCTGGTTACCAAAACCATAACCAGTGTATGAAGGCACAATACCAGTGCTAGCAACACCTGTATATTGTTGTTGCAAGAATGGATTTCCAGTCGGTTGTTGGCGGATACCAGTTCCACTGGAGTTCAAGAACTGAGTAGTCTGTGTATGCTGTGCAGGTATACGCAAATTTCCCTCATTACCAAAAGTATCGATACCAGTACCCTGAGCTAATAATGTGTTCAGTTCGGAGAACTGTTCATTCTTTTGTTGGGACCCAGTTGGAACTTTGGTTAATTGTGACTGCTGTTGTTGTTGTTGTTGTTGTTGTTGTTGTTGTTGTTGTTGTTGTTGAGATTGTGGCTGCCCAAAGACATCTTGTCCCAATGGCTGAGAGGCTGGTCTCTGGGAACCTAAGGAAAACGGATTGTTGGAGCCTGTCTTTAGAGGCTCTTGTTGCTGTTGTTGTGCATATTGTGCCTGTTGTTGAGCAGCTAGCAATTGCTGCTGTTGTTGAAGGTACTGTTGTTGCTGGAGATACTGTTGTTGCTCTAAATAAGCTTGCTGCTGTGCTTGTTGCTGCAAATAAGCTTGCTGTTGAAGATAAGCTTGTTGTTGTTCTTGTTGCTGTTGCAACAGAGCCTGTTGTTGTTGCTGTTGTTGAAGGTAGAGATCGTTTTGATTACCATAAATTGGATTACCCCAAACGTCATATTGAACTGCTTGTTGGCTGTCCGAGAAGTCAAGCAAGTTTTGAGATTGTGCCTCTCTTTGTCTTCTAGCTTCTTCTTCTTCACGACTGAGCTGCAAAGCAACCGCTAACCCTCCATCTTCTTCATTAACAACTCCTCTTCTTCTTCTCTCATCTTCTTCAGCTGTTCTTTTACTCTCTTCCAAAGCCCTTCTCAATGCAGCCTCTTCATCGTCCTCATCATCGTCAATGTCGTCTCTGTCATGATCACGGCTTCTTCTTCTACGAGATCTTCCATTCCTACGGTTTGCACGTAATTCACGTTCTGCTTTCAATCTCTCGTCATCTCTCAACAAGGAAGTGAGTTCTTTGGCCTTGACTCTGATGAGATTACCTTGGTCTTGGCCGTTATCGTCAATGTACTGGAATTCCCTCAAAGTCTTGATGATATAGAGATTGTCTCTAGACCAACGCACAACGTTTTCTGAACCGCTTCTAACTAGATAGTCGAGTACAGTAAGCGCTTTGGTGACATGTCTATAATTTTTTCCCTTATCGTTTAATCTCTTGTCTAGCATATCCATAATCTCAAGAAATTCCGTACTGGGTTGTTTTCGGTTAGTTAAATCAACGCTATAATGAGGATTCAAAATCCGTACTTACTTTTGATATGTCAGATCGGCCAAATCTTCCATCTCACCAGCACTAGGGCCGTGTGGATCATTTGATGTAGCTAGTTTAGTCTCTAGGTTAGCACAACCTCAAATAGACATGTCGTGGATTTAAGGGGGATAAATCCTTTTTCACTATCATCGCATAAAAGTTTGAAACTCACCATTTCTCACCCTCACCTGAGCAGATGAATATCCATTGACAACATTTTTAATCGAACGAGCAAACGATTTTGACATCTTCAAGTCTTTGAAGTTTACTTGAGTTGTCTTCTTGATGATGTCTTGTTACACCTTAAGGGCGAATGTGTAAAAGTATTTAGGAGATTTTGAGAAAAATGAAAATCGGCTTCGGAGCACCTGAAGTTGCGCCAACCAAAAACCCCTCAGCCCAGTTCCACAAAATATGTACGCAACTACATATGAATTCTCTATTCTGTACAGCGTTTATCATCATGTTAGATATTCTCACATCCTGGACAATTATGCATCATCTCATGGATGAAGACATCACAGTCAATACAGAAATGTTGATCACAATCAACACACCTATACCGTGAACTCGTTGTCTTATTTGCGATAAAATCGGGAAATTCACTCTGGCATGCAAAACATTGTGTGGAGTCATATTCATCGGCAACGGGAACTTCTTCAAAGTTCTTGAGTGGAATGAGGTGATGATATGAACGTGCAAGATGCGTAGAGAGGATAAGCATCATGTTACAACATGGACATATCGTGGGTAGAGAACATACTTTTGATTTGCAGTTAGGACACACATAGCCGCCATATGTCAGTTTAGAATGACATGAACAAAAAGAAGGTGTATCCTGTGAAACCCTTGAGGGAAACCCCATCTTCACAAGAGTAAAACTCTTATTGATCTTATTCACTGGAAGAGGCACCACTGCTTCTGTCAAAAGATCTTTGAAATGGTGCTCGTTTAATATGACTTTATACGAGCTTTCGTCGTTAAAATTGGTCTTCTTGCAAATCTCCTTACAGATAGATACCTGTGCTGAAAGTCCAATAATCTTCACCCTCACCTTCTCTTCAACAAGCGATTTCACCGTTTTGTGAATATTACCCGGGTCAATTGTTAACAGGGATCCAAACACGATGAGTACCTCTCTGGTACAATGAGATGCAACATGTAGTAACAGTCCACGAGACATTTCGAGTGCATTCTGCAAGGATGGATCACCCTTGGGCTCCAATTTTTTAATAGACTTCAGTGCGTCTATATGATCCTGTGGATTTCCACTAACTTGACTCACAAGTTGAGCTATACCATTTCTCATAATGATAATACCTAGTTGTGAGATAGGATTTTGGTCAAAGAATTCCGTAATGAACTGTGTTACATTGGTAATGGTCAAAGCGTATCTATTTGGTCGAAGGTCCTTTTCTAACATCGAAGAGCTCATATCGATGACCAGAATCAAATTACGGATGATACCTCGTTGGAAAGGTGTAACATTCTTGATGACTCTTTTTTTCTTTGATTCAATTAATCCAGATACTATACCGGCAAGACTACCAGCTTCATCCTCTTTCACGATATCCCAACTACGTTGGTATTCATCTTCCCATGAATAACCTCCATTTGCACCTTTCAAATCACTTTTGACCTGGGATTTTCTTGTAGAACGACGTTTTACCTGGATATCCTCGACGTCACTTATGTATTCATCAGAATCATCCATCCTTAATTGATTGCACAGTTGTCCTTTGTTTGAGAGAGTGAACCTTTGGACGAGCTTGCCCTTTTTGTTTCAATTGAAAAGCATATGTAAGGTAACGGACTGAAATTTACGCTGCAATCCGATTTTTACACAAATTATTCCTTGCATTAATCATCACACGTATCGTATGAATACCAAGAAAACTGTGCCACTGATCAAAAGCTTCTATATTTTCCACTCTTAGAGAGATCTGCTCATCTACACCACACTAAATTACAACAGATCAGATTTGATCAATGTCTTACAGATAACATTTCTACAGAAGGTGAGTTCATTTTAGGCAAAGCGTTTCTCTAATTGGCATACCTTTAGAAGAACTGTATTGCAGAAACTATGAAAAATGTAAAAGTAAGCACAGAACAAATCTGCGTCATTGCGTCTACGACTAATTAGAATGATAGTAATTGGAAATTGGAGAATTATACTAATAAAAATGGCAAACCGGCCTTTAAATATCCCCAAAGTATACCAAACTGTAGCCAGTTCTCAAACTAAGAGAAATACAAAGTGTGAGCCTGCAATCTTCAATACCTCGAGAGATATAACCATTCATAGTTTGTATGGTATAATCAAAAAACGCAAAACTTTGCTTATATCTCAACAACATAACAAAATTTGGAAACTCTGGTTCTTCGCAGACCTAGCAAGCGTAAGAATGTAAGGATGTTTTCCAATCTTTGTGGCATTGTTTACATTTTGAATTGTTATCAACACAACTTGGCACAAAAATGATACAAGTCCCCCCAGACAGCTTTATACACAAAACGTAGAAAGATAACAGAAGAATGGCCATAAACAAAACATCAAACAATAAAAACAGAAGACCTGGAGAATATCCAAGGAAGGTTCGAAGCGTTCTTCCCTGAGCCACCTCATGGGATCCACAAATTGAAGAGGAAACATGGAGCGACGCTAATCCAGAACACCACAGCGACAATTTCAAACGAATAAAAGTACAACACAACAAGAATACCCAGTAATTAATGAGACAAACTAACTGACCTGTTATGAGACCAAGCTATAGAGTTGAAACTTCAGGTCCTATGACAGATTTTCCCCAACAGCTGCCAATACCTAAATCTTAACCTGGGCTTGATAATGGAACTATGGCTGACAGAATAAGAGACAAACGAAGAAATCCATAACAAGTAGCGGAAAGAGCATTAGAAGAAATTAGGCGTTATGTGCTTTTGATCATCATCCTGACTTTGAACATAACAGAAGAAGATAGATGCTTCAGTTTTAGTAGGTGTAAAGGAAAAGTCTACAAATCGTGTCACCCTTATTAATACACAGAGCAAGATTCTTTTGTATTTTCGAGAGGTCCTCTTCAACAGATAAAAGACAATCCAAATCTTTCTATATTAACAGGACAAAGATTAGTATCATTCTAACTATCCACCTCATAAACAGTATTATTTTATCAACGGAGGTACCCAAAAATTGAAGCCAATATCCGATTAGGTGGCGTAGG